>FIZR01011460.1:0-18338 GCA_900060175.1 Ferrisia virgata
TTTCATATAGTAGACACCAAGATATGCAATTTTCTTTATAACAATAGAAAAAAAATAGAAATCTGAAAGGCGGAGGACGTTCCTATTAAAATTAAGAGCTCATACGTGGAGAGAATTTTTTTGAGGTGCCTACCAACCAGTTTTTCAGGGTGCAAAGTGAAAAAAAAAATTGTTTTTTTTGACCCACCCTAAGATGCATCTCTCAATTTATGTTCTCTAAACTAGTTTTTAGCCTGATTTTACATGTCATATTGTCAATATAACTCAGGGGAATACAAACAAAATGAATGAAATCCGTTGTAGGGCCTTATAACAGCTTGGAGATCATTTTTGGCCAGATCAGGTGTTAATCTTCTTTAATTTTTTATCCCCCCCCCACCACCACCACTCAAGCTAAAAATGATTTACTCGGCTCGATACCCAGCAAAAATGGATAGGAGAGAGGAGGTATGCAGTTTTCTTGATCTATAGTCAAGAAAAAACTTTAAAAATCGTGCAAAAATGGGCCTAAAAAAAAAAAAATTCGATAAAAATCGTCGAAAAATAAGTAAAATTTTGATTAATCCAGGTGAAAAGTGCAGAAAAATAATCAAAAATCATGAAAAAATGAAGAAAACGAAGTGAAAATTGACCGAAAATCGTTAAAATTAATTAAAAATTGGTTAAACATCGGAAAAAATTGATCAAAATTCACGAAAATAAGTTTAAAAATAAATGAGGAAAAAAATAGTCGAAAATCATCCAAAATTGGATAAAAATCTGGCAAAAACGGATTGCATCAAAAATCAAGAAAAAGTGTCGCACGGTGCATTTTTTTCCATCTGTTTCCACTGTTTTTTCATGATTTTTTATCAATTTTCTGAACTTGTTTCCCATTTTATATCAAACTTTTATCCAATTACTGATAATTTTTAACGATTTTTTTTTCACAATTAAAATCAATTTCCACCCACTTTTAAAAAATTTTTCCCAATTTTTAATGATTTTTAACGTTTTTTTTTTTCAAATTTCAGGTCAATTTTCATTCTTTTTTCAACATGTTTTCTTGATTTTTGATAAATTTATTGAGATTTTATTCATCTTAGTCAATTTTTAACTCAACTTTGGACATTTTTTAACGATATTTTTCATTTTTTTTTTTTTTATTATTAATTTTTACCAATTTGTCAACATTTTTTTTCACGATTTTTGATCAGTTTTCGGAATTTTTTACGAAATTTTTTTAAAAATTTTACCAAATTTTCAATGATATTTAATCATTTTTTTTTCTATAATAACGAGATCAATTTTTACTCATTTTTTCGTAATTTTCGATCTATTTTCTGCAGTTTTTACCCGATTTACGATCATTTTTAGCGATTTTTTCCCCATAATTGGAGTCAATTTCCACTATCAATTTTCGATAATTTTTTACGTTTTTTTTTTTTTTTTTTAATTCATAAATTAAATCATTTTTCAACACTTTTCATCACAAAATTAGGTAAAACATCGATTTAAATGGGTAAAAAGTGCAAAAAATTGATCAAAAATCATGAATAAAATATTTAAAAAGAAGTGAAAATTGATAAAAAAAATCGTTAAAAATGATCGAAAATTAGGTAAATATGTTTTCGACAAAAATAGATAAAAAGTACCAAAAATCACACCAAAAAAAAGGTGAAAAATAGGTAAAAATTGGCTTCAAGTATAAAAAAAAGTCGATAAAAATCATTTCAATCTTATCAATTCAACTTGGGTTCCGATATAGCTCTGTCTACTTCCCACTTCGCAAGTTTTTTTCAAATTTGGACCATTGAGTTGGAATTTTGAGAAAAAATATATATGATAGAGAAGCTAAGTATACAATCAAAAAGCACAGTTTCAAAATTGCACCAAACCAGTATCCTTGATGAAAAAAAAAAAAAATGAATAAAATTTTTAAGTCGTTTTTCGGGGCAGGAAATATGGGAGGAGGGGATGTTGATATTTTCAGAAATGCCTGTTGTACGGATCTATAACACGATAAAAAAATTGCGCTAATTGATGAATTAGGGTTTTCAAAAAAAACAAAAACTCGAAACCTAATGAAGTTGGAGGGGGGGGGGGTTCAAAACATCACGTCGAGTACTTAATTTTCGAGATGAAAAAAATTCACAAATAAGCATTTCTTCGGTATTATTAACGCACTCCTTCAACGAACTCAGCGAAATGCTCCTTCACCCGACTACATTTTCTCGAGGTACGTATAAATATTTATTATCTTTGTTTAAACGTATGCAGATCGTTACATGTGCAATCAATTCTCTTACAATCGTAATACTCGTACAATACATGGCATATTCGAGAACACGTTTCATAGATAAATTTACCCACCCTGTATACACTCGAGTAAGCTAAAAATTACAAACACCGAATCTCAACGGAAACAAGAGATGCGTTGAGGGTTAAAGAGATTAACTATATTATACCCAAAGGTATCACAAACCACCATACATAAGCATCCAATTGGTAAACCTAACCTACCGCCCTGCCCTATTCATATATACGCATACGTAGGTAGCATACAGCATAAGGTATGCAATAGGTACATTACATACATACGTAGTTAGAAGGACCAAGGTACATTATACATACACCTCCCTTTTTCCTTCAAGCTGGTATGAAAACGATACCGAAGAAAAATTACACTTTAGCAAAACTGCCACTTATAAGTAGGTAAAGGTTCGATATTCGAATAAAATCGTTAAAAAGCTTCGCTAAGCAGATTGAAAACGTCTGATAACGTACTCGAAAACTCTTTTAGTTATGCTAATACGAGATCCTAATTGATACCTTTACCTGTATTTATTACGTAGGTGGTGGATAGCTAGGTGCACCTACACATACACACACACACACACACACACACACACACAAGAGTACATATTACCAAATTAGCTTATTTTTTTTTTCGTTCGACCTTGAAAAAATTGTGAATTTCGTTTGAATTATTACACTTATTATATAAGGGCGAACAACGTATAGCTATAAAAATAAGCACTTAAGTTGTTGAGGAAACGTTTAATTGGATCATTTTTTATTTAGGAAGGAAAAAAAATTAGGTGCACTTGGTATATATTTTTATATTATTATTATATCGATCAATCCACGAACGACCTACAATCGTTCGGCCTTGCCATATTTTATTATTATTATGTTCGAAGTAAAATTATCTCGAGCTTCAGCAATACTTATAGATGTGTTTAGCTGTTTACATACCTTAAAAGTAGGCTCATTGTAGCATGTCAAAACAATCCGAAAAGTAACTCAAGTCTTTCTACAGCGATCAATTCTTTTTTTTCCCAGTTCCTCACGATGGTCAAGCGAAAAAGACCATAATTTCGGTTTTCCCACATTACCAGAGGAGGGGGTGGGTGCCCCTTATAAATTTCAAACAATTGAAATTTTTTGTCAAACAGCTGAATTTTGAAGGACCATACTTCGAGATTGGTTATAATACTCGAGAGGATTCTGTTTGCGCAGTTTTGCAAGTAATCCAAAGGATTTGAAAATTCATGTTCAAAATTTTGAAAGCTGAAAATTTTTTAATGGAATTATTACGCAAATTTATACTTAAAAATATCATTTTTGGTAAATTTTTACCATTTCCCCTTTTTTTCTATGGTTTTTAAGGGAAAAAAAGTCACTTGAAAAACTATGAACATTTTTTTGAACCCCTTTCCTCTCCAAATGAATGTAGGACATCAATTGTTGAAATTTCTTTCAGTAAATTCACACTGAAATAAGCCAACATTAATTTTTTCTCATATATGGCCGGTTTTTATTGCTTGTATTGTTTTCAGTTTTTAATAGGTATATCAAAAAATCGAAGTTTTTTCGGTCTGATTTTCACAAAACATTATAATTACGTGCATTAAAAACAACAGCGGAATTCCACAAGTAGAAGTTCGCTAGAAAAACATTGCGCAACGATGTTTCCCCCCTAATCCTCGGCAAGGTGGGGGGGGGGCTCTATAAGGGTAAAAAGTTAACACCACCAAAAGGTAAATCCACGACCTATAATAAATCTGCATGCCAAATTTAAACTTCCTAGCCGAATTCGAGGTCGAGGGGGAGGGGGAGATATACGAGAAACAAACTCAAAAAATGAAAAAAAAAACAACAAAAAACCAACTTTTTCCGGGTTGCAAAGGAGTGGGATGAGGCTGAAAAGTCGAGACTTTCAAAAGACGCTTAAATATACCAAATTTCAATTTTCTGGCTCAATTTGACGGGAAGGTTGAGGAAGAACCGCTCTTTTTCAAGATCAAAAAGGGAAAAACCTTCACATATCCTTTCTCAATTGGCTAGGAGGCTGATTTTTGGATAAGTCATACAACTTTGAATTGTCTGTTAATTGGCTTAAAATGGAACCATTTTTGCAATTTTTGCCCTCACTACCCCTTCCTTCAAATTGGAGCCCGACTTAATTTTGACCCCGAGGTCATCGTCAATCTGGAAAATCAAATGGCTTGTCAATCGAAACATACCTATTTCGCAAATTTTATCGATTGCAGTCAGTATCGAGCTAAGTAAATCATTTTTTTATTTCGGGGGAAAAAATAAACATCTAACATGACCAAAAACAAGAGGTAATGGTTTTCTAAAATTTTAAAACGAATTTTGTTACCCCCCCCCCACCTTCATCCGCCATAGGTAAATAGACATCGTAATAGCCTGGTTTTCACTGCAGTAAAAATGATTACAAAAAAAAAAAAAAAAAAAAAAAAAAAAAAAAAATTAAAAACCCCCGCTGGGGGGCTAAAAAAAAAAACAAAAAAAAAAAAAAAAAAAAAAAAAAAACAGAAAAAATTCAAAATCGCCTTTGAGGGTCTAAAATAGATTAAATTCATGTCCCCTCTGATAATTTTTTCCGTTTTAGAAATCCATTATTTATATTTTTAATTTATTTTAAAAGATACGAAAACTGACTATTTTTGGGTACCTCTGCAAAATCGGACGTGGGATGTAAAATTGAAATATTACATTTAATCATCTAAAATTGTTGTCTTACATCCATTTCAGGAAAAAAAAAATCCCCTTAAAATTTTTTTTCAAAAAATTGTAAAAAAATACAAAAAGTAACATTTTTTAAAAATCTTGGGAAAAGTGGAAAATTATGAAAATTTGCCAACGATGATAATTTTCAGCATAAATATGCGTAATAATTGCATTTTGGAAAAACCTTCCTCCAAAAAATTTTTTTTGATTTTTTGAAAATTTTTGAATATTAACGAATTTTGAGCCTGCTTTACGAGCGTAAAAAATTGAGTTAGAAATCTGAATTTAATACCACATTATTTTCAGGTTATTTCGTAATCACTATGATCCTATGGTTTAAAGTTTTTCAAAAAAAGCAAAATTCGGCCCATTCTAGTGTACGCAAAACCTAATACTAAAAAAAAACGAAAACATGGCGAAAAATTTCAATTATCGTTGCAACCAACGAACGTCACGTCATCATCACCGCCCGCGTCCTCCTTTTCCCTTTACTTCCAAGTCCTAAACCAATTTCACACTGAACATCTCGAGATTATACCGAACATATAGTTACAATCTGATGACAATCACGACCTCGTATCCGTCTCCGAAGTACCACCATCTATACCGCAAACAGAAAAACGAGGGAAATTTTTCACAATACGTGACATTTAATCTATCTGGGGTTTTTTTCTCTCTCTTTCTCATTCACTTTCTCTCCCTTTCACCACCAGGTATGCAACTATTCCGATATTATCAGATATAAAAAAAAAAAAAACGTACAAGGAGATTGAATAAGGTATACCACATACCCTGCATCCAAAGAGGGGGGGGGGGCAGAAGTATCTCCCGAACGACATAATATACGTAGGTCCTAAGGTATGTAATGTACGTTCAACATCGACTTATGCCATCTCATTGCTCTAACTCGTATTATCACTTTGCACAGATTTTATTTGAGAATATCGACGTTGACGTGAATCTACCTACCTACCTACCTACCCATTTATCTAAATTACATATCTATACCTAGAGGTAGGTATTAGGTAACCAGGTATATATATAGATACCTATGTGTAGGTATATTTCACTTACCAGTGTTTGGGCCGCGTTCGAATGCTGAAACAGAATTAAAACTTTGATTAGTTATGACAAATGAGGAAATAGAAGCATTGAAAATCTCATCAAATACACGATTCACGTACACAATGTTAAGCATACTATACCAACAAATACGATACAAACATACACGTGACAAAATATCAACATATATCTATTTGTATCGAATTCTACTCGCCCAATGTACTAATATTGCTTACGTATGCATTAAAATTAGCCCGAAATTTGTAGTCGTAATGCACAAGTACACAGTACACGTCTCGATACCGTAATTGGCCTGATTTTCTATGTCGTATTATCAATGAAAACCAAGCTACTACAGTTTATCGACCAACGGTGCATGAGGGGAGGCAAATCAACAAAATCCGTTTTGGGGTCCTAGAAGACCATTAAGACGATTTTTAGCCATGTCAGACATTTATTTTTATTTTTATCTTTTCCCTCCCCGAACGTTATAATCATTTACTTCGCTCGATACTGACAAAAAATCGCACCAATTCGGTCAATCCGCTCAGTTTGACATCGAATTAGATATATATGAGTGAAGATAAATTTGGGTCAAAATTCAGTTTTACCCCAATTTGGGGGAGGGGGTGCTGAGGGACTCAAAACACAAAAACTGTCCTTTATCAAGCTACTTGATAGAGAATCAAAAGTTGTATAACGTATCCGAAAATCAACCTCCTCAGTCAATTAGGAGAGGAGATATAGGGGTTTCCCCCCTTTTTCACCCTGAAAAAGGCCAGGTCCTGCCCTATCTCCCGCCCAAATTGAGTAAGGAAGTTGAAATTTGGTATGTACATATTCGATCAACTAAAAAATCAGCCGAAACAATTCCAAAAATCACTGTATGGCAGTGTAACGAGGCAGAAAAGTTATAACCTCCAAAATACCCATCCAAGATCTCTACTTAATATACATACCAAATTATAATTTATAGGCTCATCTTGGAGAGGAAATAATGGAAAGAGAATTTTGAACAATAACAAAAATTACCCAAAAATTGAACCTCGTTGACAGACTAAATTCACATATCAAATTTCAACACCCCAACTTCATTTTGAAAGCGGGGATATGGGAAGAGAAAATTTTAAAAGTAACAAAAACCTCGCAAAAAAGAAATTTTTTGGAAATATCAAGGATTGAAACCGCATATGGGAGCTAGAACCCCCCCCCCGAATCAGGATATCAAATTTCGAACTCCTGCCTTAATATGGAAGAGAGATATGCCTGCCACAAACTCCACAACCAGCAAAAACCACGATACACGCAGTTCTAAATTTCAAACCAAATATTTACTTCAACTGCTAAACATGTATGGGAATGAACTTTAACCAAAACCAATATGGTTTTTGGTTCTAGTTTCAATTTTAATCCCTACGATTACAATTCTGAACTAGTTTTTTCCAAAAGTAGTTCTCGATTCCAATGAAAAAGCTGAGCAACTACTACACTAGGATTGAGATGCACATTGGTGACAGTTCAAATTTTTGGTTCTGGTTTCAGTTTTAATTACTTGGTTCCAGTTTTAAGCGAGCGGTTCTTGTTTCCGGTCATGATTTGGGTTTACAGCACTGGATAAAAAATATTAAACATCATCATGTTATACCAGAACCTGAACCAATATAATTTTTGGCTCTGGTTTCAGTTTCTAATGCTTGGTTCTGGTTCAATTTTTAGCACTGGTTTAATTTCAACCAATTTTTCTTGGTTCCGGTTGTGATTCGGATTTACAGCACTGATGGAAAAAAATATTAAACAAACATCGGGTCATACCAAACCAGAACCTGAACCAATTTGATTTTTGGTTTTGGTTCAATTTCTAGTTCTGGTTTCAGTTCGAATCACTTCGTTCTGGTTCAATTTTGAACTAGTTTTAAGCGAGCGGTTCTTCATTCTAGTTGTGATTCAAATTTACAGTAGTGGCAAAAAAAAACCAAACAAGCATTAGGTTACACTAGAGCCTGAACCAAAACAATTTTTGGTTCTGGTTTTAGCATCTGTCACTTAGTTCTGGTTTAATTTTTAGTCCTGTTTTCAATTCTGAACCAGTTTTAAGCGGTTCTTGGTTCCAGTTACGATTTGAATTTACAGCAGTGCCAATAAAAACATTTATACAAGCATTGGTTATACTAGAACCAGAATAGGGCACAAGTGTTCTCAATTTTGGTCAAAATTCAAACAAATGGAGAAAGTGAATCGACATATCGTACCTAATTCAAACTTCCTAGCTCAATTTAGAGAAGAGTTACGCGAGGACCAAATTAAAAGAATGAGAAAAAAACGATAAAAAACCACTTTTTAGGGGCTGCAGAAGGGGGAGGGGAAGGTGAAAAGGGGCTGAAAAGTCGAGGTCCCCGAAAAACACATCTAGAGCCTCTACTAAATATACATACCTAATTTCAACTTCCTAGCTCAATTAAGAGGGAAGTAATGCGAGCAACAAACTCAAAAAATGAGAAAAACCTATCAAAAATCCACTTTTTTGAGGCTGTGAGAGGGTCTAATCGAGCTAAAAAGCTGGAAGCCCCAAAAAGCACATCTACGGCTTCATATACTAAAGATTCATACCAAATTTTAAATTCCTAGCTCAATTTGGTGGGGAGATAAAGAAGGAACAGCCTTTTTTCAAGGTCAAAAAGAGGGGAAACCCCCATATCTCCTGTCCTAATTGACTGAGGAGGTTGATTTTCGGACATGTTATACAACTTTTGATTCTCTATCAATTGGCTTAAAAAGGGGCAATTTTCGCGTTTTTGACCCCTCAATACCCCCTCCCCCAAATTGGGGCATAACTGAATTTTAACCCAACTTCATCCCCACTCATATATATCTAATCCGCCGCCAAACCGAGCCGATTGACTGAATTGGTGCGATTTTTGTCAATATCGAGCGGAGTAAATAATTTTAATATTGAGGAGAAAAAAAATTTTTTTTAATTTTTAAAAATTAAATAAAAATCTAATACGGCTAAAAATTATTTCTATGATCTTCTAGGACCCTAAAACAAATTTTGTTGATATTCCCCCTTCCCCCTCTCATCCTCCGTTAGTAGATAGACTGTAACAGCCTGGTTTTCATTAACAATATGACAGAGAAAATCAGGCTTATAATAAAAAACGATAAAAATGTATATTAATTGGGTAACAGAAGCTACAATTGAAAAATAAATAAGTTCAGTAGAACATATTTTAAGGGATATAAATATTCGAGTGAAAATGACAATTTTAAACTGGTGAAATGAACAAAAAGGATAATTTATCGCATTTTCAAGAGTTTTTCGTCAACAAAAAAAATTCTGAAAAAAATTTATGACGTAGATATGGCCTCATACATGATATATAATTTTTTCTTTGTTACAGGTTTGAAACAACAAGTAGATATTCGGATTTGAAATTTAAAAATAAGTGTTTGGTGGTGAGAAGATGATCAAAAAAATTTCTATTGAAAACTTTTATTAGGGTTCATAATCCCTGCTATTTTGAAATAATTCGGCTGCAAATTGTAGGATATAAAAATTAATACGTAAGTGAAAATTTGTACTTCGAACAGCTTCAAGGCGATAGGGGCGGGGGGGGTGGACAAAATTTTCAACAGCGAGTCTTCTATTACATACTCGTAGTTTGAAAATGCCAATCAAGGGTCAATTTACCCCCCCCCCCCTTTTACCGTTCTATGCTTTTGTTTTTTCGAGTTGATGTAAGATTAATCGGACACCCAGTACTAGGTGCCTGTATCTGCGATATAAATACCTACAAGCACGTGTTGAATAATTTTTTGAACATTGTGTACCTGATAGAGCCGAAAAATTCCCCATTAAAAATGTCCATCGCGTGTAATCTACTACACTACTACACGAGGAGGACAGTAAATCACAAGTGGATTGATATACACGCAGATGAATATCGTGCTAATAATAAATACCGATACACAGCCGTCGCGTTGTATGCATAACGATCGATATTAAACAACTTTTCATCGAAAATACGAATCCTTGGCGGAAAAACTTTTTATCAGCGAGCTTTCAAAATCAACTAACCACAAATTTAAATTAATATAGGTATCTGAACAGCTTTACGATACGATTCGTCGTCGTTCAGCGTACACACCACCGTTCGGTATACTCTGTGTGTCTGTCTCTGTATATAGGTAGATAGATATATCTACCTCGCACCGTTCCGTCCCGTCCATCCGTCCTGTACTCTGTACGCCAAATAGCGACGACGTATAATAGCGGAAAACTTTTATACGACTACGATCAAATTAAAACGATAAAAATTCTTCGACGTTTGTTGTCAATGCTATTGACATCTGCTGTGAAGTGCTTTCATCGTGATACAATATCAACAAAAACCGGAAATACAATATGTACTACTTGCTCGATATTCGGTCTTTTTTTTTCGGTATCGTCGTCTTCGTAGTTGTCGTCGTCTTTTTTCCACATATTTCCGTGCTTTTTGTGCGGTCTCTCTCTCTCTCCATTTCTTTTTCGTACGTATCGGTACGTCGTGGTATATACAAAATTTCAACTAATCCTTCGTTTCTGATTTTTTAAAAATTAATGTTACTTTTGTCGAATTTGAAAAACAATTAGAACGAAGCAGTAGATATCATTATCGTTTTAAAAAATTAGACAAGCAACTTAATAAGCTTCGACAGGCAGAGCTGTTATTTGATTTTTGAAAAGACGCATTATTCGGTAAACAATAAACTGAATTTCCACCAATATAAAAAGATTAAAAGTAATGATTTATTACTTTACATCATCCATTACTCGGTATAGTTACACTACAGTGCTACGTAAAATAGACAAACTGTAGTATGTAATGTACGATGTGTAATACCTCCCTCCCTACCTTCCTACCTATCTACCTACCTATCGTGTAAGGTATCGTATATACTTTACAACATCTTGGAAAATAAATCCGCAATTTATTTCACGTGTACCGATTCGTCGAGTTGATTTTATAAGATACCTTCGGTACAGTGCGAATACATTACATACTCGAGTACACTAGAGTACGATAATCAGACTGCCTGTGTAAGTAATCTCTTGAAAAACTATATCTTCGAGGTACGTATTATGTTTACGTACTACAAATATACGTATATATAAAATGTAGTAATACTTATAATGTTCGCGTGCTCGTCTACTTGCCTCAAGAACCATACACACATGAGCAATACATGCACACATTTGTACATTGATAGCATTACACGTTTCTCGTTGTTGATTCGATTACTTTTTTAATATACTAAAATTGGGGTAACAAAAACGCGTTACCCGACTCTTCAATATAATTAAAGGATTTTTGTTGCAACGTATTGCAATAAATGCGGGTGTACAGTGCATATACCGGGTGGTGAAAAAATATACGTCCAAATACCTGCAATTCATATTATTGAAAGTTTCATGATTTTCAATCGAAACGTTACGATAGAAGTGCATTACATACTTGGGGGGGGGGGAGAGGGCAATTAAAAATTTTTTTATTTATTTCAGAACTCTTCAAATGGTGAGGTCAAAGTAGTGACGAAATTACAGCGAAATAACGCGGTAAAAATTTCAGCTCGCTAACTTAATTTTTTAGCCTGATTTTCTACGCCATATTGTCAATGAAAACCAGGCTATTTACAATACATCGAGAAACGGTGGAAAACAGTGGGGAAGGGGGAGAATATCGACAGAATAAATTTCGTGCTCCTAGAAGGCCATTAAGACGATTTTTAGACATGTTGGATTTTTATTATTTTTTTCCTCGACATTAAAATTATTTACTTCGCTCGATACCGACCAAAATTGCTCCAATTCGGTCAATCGGCTCGGTTTGGCGGTGGATTAGATATATATGCCCTAATTTGGGGGGAGGGGGTGCTGATGGGTCAAAAACGCAAAATTTGCCCCTTTCTGAACCAATTGATAGAGAATCAAAAGTTGTATAACATACCCAAAAATCAATCTTCCGAGTCAATTAGCAGGAGAGATATGAAAGTGCCCCCCCTTTTTGACCTTGAAGAAGGGCTGTTCCTCCCCTATCTCCCCACCAAATTGAGCTGGGATGTTGAAATTTGGTATGTACCTTTATTTGAAGTCCTAGATATGCCTTTTGCAGGTTCCAACTTTTTTTTGCTCCATTACACCCCTTCGCAGCTCCAAAAAGTAAATTTTTGATCGGCTATCATCGCGAATTTTTCATCAAAGACGTGAGGTACATTAAAAATGGACTCTCAACCTTATGACACATCCATGTCAAAAACGAAGAAAAAATGTACCAACTACGTTTAAAATATCAAAACTTACATAACTTTTATGTTCACTCTTTGCTTACATGGAGTATCCACTACGTACTTTTAAAATTTTTCAAAACTTTCAATTGTTTCAATTTTTTGTATTATTATTTAAAATTTTTTTGTTTTTATCTATTTTTTTAATTTTATTCGATTTTTTTAATTTTTTAATCCTATACTTTTTTCTTTATTTTTTGGTTTTTATTTTTCATTTTTTTTATTTTATAATTTTTTAATTTCAATTTTAATTTTTAGAAAAATTTTTTGTGTTTATTTTCTATTTTTTTGGTTTTTTGCTTTTCTTATTGTTTTTTTTAATTTTTTAATTTTCTTATTTTTTTTTAATTTAATTTTTTAATTTTTTTAATGGGACGTTAGCATTAAAAACGTAGCGTTTTCAATTTGCACATTTCCAAAAATGGCTAATTTTGGCTTTTTTCGGTATTTAGCCTATCTGCATACTCAATTCGTAAGCTTTATGAAATAAAGATCAAAATTAATAAATATAAAAGAACGTAAAATGATATGAAACATGCTGAAAAAATTTCAAAATCAGTTCAAAATTTGTAAAAATCGTTTAAAACAATGAAAAGATTGTTGAAATGATGTTTAAAAAAGTATAAAATGAGTGAATATCTTTGCAAGATGGAGAAAAAAGTTGAATATTATCAAAAATCATCGAAACCACTACAAAATTGCCACAAAAAGGTTATGGTACTTGATAAAAATAATGTTTGAAATGATACAAAAGACAAAAATATTTCAAAATACTGTTGAAATTTGTAGAAAAAGTTCAAAAACGAACTAAATCATTTCATAAATATAGTGAAAATTGTCAAACATTATGCAAAAATCCTTGAAAATGTAATAAAATTGCTTTAAAAAGTTATGAAACTTCATGAAAATGCGTAAAATTGTACGTAAAACGATTGAAATCGATCAAAATTTGAAAAAAATATTTTTAATGCGAAAAAACTCCTTAAACTAACAATAAAGAGTTTAAAAATTACATAAGTATTATTTGAATACTGTGAAAATTGTCGAAGATACCCCACATTTGTGTAAAAGCAATGGTGCTAAAGCATCAAAATTGAAGCATCAGTGCTGAAGCATTGGTGCTACACCATCAGAGCATTGGTGCTATAACATCAGTATCAGATCATTGGTGCTACAACATCAGTATCAGAGCATTGATGCTGAAATATCAATGTAAAAACGTTGGTTGAAAAGCTCCAGTGTGGAAGTATTCGGACAGAAGAGACGGTGCTAACGCATCATTATCAAAGCATTTGGGTAATGACATTGGTGCTAAAGCATCAGTGCTGAAGCATCAGTGCTGAAGCACCAGTGTAAAAACATTAATGTTGAAGCATCTGAGCAGGAACAGTGCTGAAGCATAAGTGTGAAGGTAAAGGTACTATTGTAAGAGCATTGATGCAAAAACACCAGTGTAAAAGAACTGGTGCTTTAGCATCAGTATCAAAACAGGCGTGAGAGCAATGGTGCTAAAGCAGCAGTGTACAATCCTGGATGTTTTAGCACCAGTGTCAAAGCACTGGTGCTAAAGCATTGGCGTAAGAGCATTGATACTACAACATCAGTATCAGAGCATCGGTGCTGAAACATCAAAGTAAACGTGTTGGTTTAAAAGCTGTTAGTGCTAAAGCACCAGTGTACGAGAATTTGTGCTAATGCATCAGTATCAGAACATAGGTGTTAGAGCAGTGAGGCTGAAGCATCGGTGTTGAAGAATCAGTGAACGAGCCTGGGTGCTAAAGTATTGTTGTTTAATCAGTGATGCTAAAGCGTTGATGTAAATGCACCAGTATTAAAGTACCAGTGGTGAAGCATCAAGGTCAAAGCCTGGGTGCTGAAGTATCAGTGCTAAGGCACCAGTGTTAAAGTACTTAATATGTAGCATACTCGGTGATTTTTAGTAGGGTTTAATGCATACCTTCGCAATGATATGAAAACACAATCATTTGAAAGTGAGGAGAATTACACCTGTTTTGATGAGAGCACAAACAAACACAAAACGAGAAACTAACGAATCCGTCAACTTTTTCATTTTCGATTACACTTGTAACCTCTTTTTTAAAAACCATTTCCTCAACCTCTCCACAAATTTTCTTCATACCTTCCGAAATCTTAAAGTACAAATGATGTGAGTTGAAGCAGAAACAAGTACTGATAGAACACAAACAGTTCTCATTGGTGGGAATGCCATCGAAATGTATTTCTTAAAAAACTTTAATTTTGAAACCTAAGGGTAAATCGCCATGCTTAGCCTGATACCTCCTTTGAATCTGGCTCAAATCATAAGATTTACAATAAATATTTTCAACATATGCAATGTGCTGTATAGAGTATTTTTTGCTCTATGGAAAGAGAATCGTTTTCTGGGTTCGATCTTTTATTATCATACTAGCACATAGGTAGGGGCACACAGTACGCTGAAAAGTCGAAAATTTAAAAAATATAAGCACGATTAAAGCGTACATTTACACGTACAGCAATAAAATCCATACAGAATAGACTAAACACTCAGCATACCAAATACAGTTAGTTATAATGTTGAGCAGTGACTTTTTTTTTTTCAGTGTACATATTCGTACGAATAAAGGTACATTCATATATACCACGTGCGTATAAATCGCCTTTATTTTTATACTCTTATCATGTATCTGTAAGCATCGTATGGCCATATTATACCCCCTATTTTTATCCACCTTCTTTTTCACACTTTAGCGAGTATAGGTATGTATTTCGAAATGTTGATTTTTATCCCGATGAGCACATACTACAAAATAGAATACTACCCATTGTTGACTTCATCACAAAGTATACCTAACTAAATAAAATTTGGCGATTTCAGTTCTGGTTTTGAGATTTAATATGCGCGAATTTAAGTACCTCGCTATCTTCCTAATAACGTGCATGATACGTATATTCGAATAACTTTCCATCTGGCTCGTACGTTTCGAGAGTGTTCGCTTGAAAATAATACAAACAGTCGCCTTGTTTATAACACGATTAGGGACTTTTTACCGCCCTTCCGAGCATACTCCACTTTTAGTGAATTTATATTAGTGAAATAGAATTTATCCCCCTGTAGGCTCATTTCTATCTCAAAATAATTGGTACATGTGCCTACAGACTACTTTTATACACATTATACCTTCGAATACAATACAAACCACAAAGTAGATACACCGAAGAAAGTAAACTGACACATTGTATCATCATACACAACCACCTTATCACATTTGCCAGAAAAAAAAAAAAAAAGAAGGAAAGAACGAAGAAAAAGAATCTGAAAACAAAAAAAAAAAAACGAGTACGTAAAAAATTTCGTTTTCGCGCTTCGCCTCCTCCACTCTCACCAGACTCGACAGCTTCGCAAATGGTTATCTTGTTCAACGAAATGAAAATGACTAATTGTAACCGACGGCTAATTTTTCCATAAATCACGGTACGGCGTGCTGCTGCGCCGCACTATACGATATACAGCTCGAAGCTATATCGTAAAAGCGAAACAAGCGCAAACTATACGAAAAATTACCACCTATAACCGACGACTGCGTCCGTTGTGAAACTAGAATCACTCAAAAATGAGTCAAGAGAAAGGGGTGCCGGAAAAGGGGATGGCAGTACGGCGAATGTTGGCTTTCTATTTTTTTCCCAGTCTTGATAGTAACCATATAATACACGCAGACTATTAAAAATATAGGACGAGAGATATCGAGGATAGATAAAGGAAAAAAAATGGCAGCTACATTATCGCTAAGACGCTTCATCATGCAGCTGTAGCTGTACGAAGAATTTTCGCCGTTTTTAGACATCTACATTGTTATCGACAAAGAACCGGTAGGTATAGTGCAAAATATGAAAAAAAGCATTACTTTTTTAAGCCTGATTTTCGTGAAATATTATAAAATAAGTTAATTTTAAAAAACCATCACTTCCCCTAATCAGTGGTAAGGGTGCGGAGGGGGAGAGGGGTAATGGGGCTAAACAGTCGAAACCACCAAAACACACATCCAAGACTTATACCAAATTTCAATTTCAGAGAAAATTTGGTGAGAGGAGGAGGAGAAAGAGGGGAGAAATATTCGAGGACCAAACTCAAAAAATAAGAAAAATCTACAAAACAATTATTCAGGGCTGTGAGGAAGTGCAATGCAATGAGACTGAAAAGCATAAAGTCCCAGAGAGCACATCAAGAACCTCATACTCAATCTACATACAAAATTTCAACTTCCTAGCTCAATTTGGAGGCGAGTTATGCGAGGAACACTCAAAATATAAGACAAATATCCCAAAAAAACACATTTTTGGGCTGCAGGGAAGCGCAATACGTCTGAAAAGTCAAAATCCCCCAAAGGCACATGTTTAGCCCCTACTAAGTCTACACACAAAGTTTCAATTTCTTAGCTAAATTTGTCGGTGGGGGGGGGGGGTAGGCGCAAGAACAGCCCTTTTTCAAGGTCAAAAAGGAAAAGGGTAGGCGCAAGAACAGCCCTTTTTCAAGGTCAAAAAGGAAAATCCCCCTCATATTTCCCCGTTTCATTGACCCAGGGGTTTGCTTTTTGGATATATTTTACAACATTGAATGGACTATCGATTAACTTATAAAAAAACAATGTTTGCAATTTTGGCCCCTCGGCACCTCCTGCTTAAATTTTGGGCACAACTGAATTTGGAGCCGATGTCATCCCCACTCCATAATATCAAATCCTTCTGCCAATCAGAGTTGATTTCTCAAGTTTGATCAATTTTGATCGGTATGGAGCTGAGCAAATAACTTTTTAGTTTTTGGGGGAAAAATAAAAAAAATCAAAAAAAATCTGACATGGCCAAAAATGGTCGTAATGGTCTTCTAGGACCCCAAAATGGATTCTGTTGATATTTCCCGCTCGTGTTCCATAGCTTGATAGCCTATAATAATCTGGGTTTCATGGACAATATGATACAGAAAATCAGGAAAAATATTTCAAGTTCAGTGGAACAACTTCGAGCGAGAAGAACACTTTGGAAAACTCCCAAATATCCTTTCTTCATTAACGTAGGAGGTTCATTTTTCAATAAGTTACTCACAGTATTGGCATCGCTTAGAAAAATGTTAGCTCCCTCACTCAGAGTATTAAAAAAAAATTGGTGATAGGTCTATCAACACAATTTTTTCAGCATTTTTCATCACTTGTGGGGCGGGGTGGGTGGGGAGAGAAGACACATGAAAACTTTAAATTGGAGCAGCTGAAGGGGGCTCATCATCAATTTGAAAATGTGTATTAAAATCATAGTTTTTCCTCAAATACGCTCGAGTATAGAAATTTTTTTTCAATTTTTGTGAGGTGAGGTGTGGCAGAGATAAATGCACTAAAATTTTTTTAGGGATACCAATGATGTTTTGTGAAGCTTTTGAAAATCTACGATCAATGGAATTTCGTCCATTCTTACCTGGGAGTAGTGCTTTGATTCTTTTAGTGCTTTTCATCGTCTGATCACCATTTTTAAAACTTTAACTCGACCAATTTTCAGTAAAAATTAGCCGAAATGTTATCACTAAATTATAAGAGGGGTAAAACAGGGAGACCTATTGTCACCCCTTCTCTTCAATTGCGCACTAGAAGAGGTATTTAGGAACATCGATTGGGAAGGCAAGGGGTTAGAAATTGAAGGAGAATTTTTAAGCAATTTGAGATTTGCCGACGACGTAACATTAATAGCAAAACAAATAGGGGAGGCACGGAGGGGGTAGTGGTGGTTAAAATTGGAATTGGACTTCAAAATCGTTTTCAGAACATGTGATTCATATGAAAACGACACCAATATCGGTTATTATTATTCAGGCATTACAACGATCAGAGGGGCCGGGGAAGGGGAGGGGTAAGGGAGACCAATGGTGTGGGCCCTTTTTCACAATGTTCGGT
>FIZR01011463.1:0-26513 GCA_900060175.1 Ferrisia virgata
TTTCATATGGTAGACACCAAGATATGAAATTTTCTTTATAACAATAAAAAAAAAATAGAAATCTGAAAGGCGGAGGACGTTCCTATTAAAATTTAGTGCTCATACGTGGAGAGAATTTTTTTGAGGTGTCTACCAACCAGTTTTTCAGGTAGCAAGTGAAAAAAAAAACAATCGGTTTTTTTGATCCACCCTACTAATTATGCTACATTTCTACATCGATAAAGGAATTGATTTTTTTTCCATCGTTGCAAGCGCTATTTTATGTATGTACGGTACATTTGACCCCCCTCATATACGGTCTTTTGGTCATCATCACCTGTGTGTACTACGTAATGTTGTTGGCCGATATGGCTACACCTACAACATCATCTATCTGTACGTTTACGTACTTCTTCTTCTTCTTCTACTTCTGAAGGTACGTATATATTCGAATTAAAAACCAAATGAAAAATATACCTATACGGACGGCAGGGCGAAAATCTTAGGCAATGGTAAAATTCTAAAAAATTACGAAATTTAATGACTTAACATTATAGTCAGCCGTATAGGTAGATAGGTAGGTCTAGGTGCCTTACATAGGCGCTACGTACGTACGTACAGAGCGGACTACAGAGAGCAGAGCGTTTTGGAAATGCACTATGCGAAGATTATGACACGGAGATAACTGCACGAATAAATATAATAGGTAGCTTAGTCACGACATCTGCAACACTGTGGCACGTACAAAAAAGTGATAAAAAAAAGCAAGCAGCCATTGCATAACAGCAGAGCTCGACGGCGCAGAGGCGAATCACTTCGAACAATATGATATGTAGATGTAGCTAGTAACACGGGCGCTTATGTAATTTTTTTTTTTTTTTTTACAACTTATAAGTGTGTTTTTTTTTTTACCCAACTTGAAAATTATTTCAAAGTATAAACGAAATTGTAACATCTAACAGCAGCCACACACTCTGCAATGTTCGAACAATTGATGGGGCAAGTTGGCTTCATTAGCAATTAAATAGGGCTTTTGATGGTAGCTACAGGTAGAGATCGAGAGAGGTACCCATATAGGTAGGTAGGCAGGCAGCTAGGCATAGATGACTGGTAAGTGCGATGGCCTTATCGGTAACAACCTTGAGTTAGCAAATACACCGACAGTACCTCTAGGTACTACTGGTGGGCGCTTACCTGTGGTTTGACGGTGGCTCCTTCGACGGTTGTGCCTTCGGTTTCAACAAACGTTTCAGTCGTTACCGGTGGCAGATACGTGGCTCTTGGACGAGCCGGTAATTCCAATCGTCTGCCGCTGGGTTTCCAACCAGAAGGCGCATAAGGTGCACCACCATTGGATGCAGTGGTGCTGGTGGTTGTTGTTGTAGTTCTGGCCGTCGGATATGGTCCTCCGTTGGCCGGAGGAGGTGTGTAGCTTGTATCGGACTGTGCGGCCGATACAGCCCCACAAACCATCGTCAACCAGACTAAATAGGTAGCCTGCGAAGCGATTAGATTATCGTTATGAAGATATATGCCAGCTATACCTTGTATCTGTATAATGAAAACTTCAACTTACTGCCATATTTTTAACGACGAGATGAGCTGCACGTAAAATATAGATGTTCGCACTGTCACCAACGATAACTAAATCCACTAAATGTCACAAATGTCAATTGTTTATATACCGC
This sequence comes from Ferrisia virgata, assembly GCA_900060175.1. Lineage (NCBI taxonomy): Eukaryota > Metazoa > Arthropoda > Insecta > Hemiptera > Pseudococcidae > Ferrisia > Ferrisia virgata. The sequence continues at coordinate 1,668 of FIZR01011463.1, forward strand.
GCAAGCATGGTCGCCGATGACACGTATTGTAAAATATAGGACCGATGATAACATTGACCGGTATCCAATACGATCGATCGGCATTGGTCATCCGATGATGCTTATTATGTTTACACATAATCGTTCCAAGAAACGTGATAATAATGTTGATTTAGTCGCGAAATCTAACCGTCTTAAAAAGGGGCTTCACATGTCGTATGTGTATTGTACCAATATACATTACATATACACGTATATCTCTCTGTAAGTATCTACCTATTCGCTTGCCTAGCTGCCTATCTACATATGTATTGCACGATACACGAAGAGGATCATAGGTATTGTACTCGCGTAGGTAATTTTCTGCAAATTAGAGGTACGTGCGTCGGGTTTTGGCAGGAAGGATTTTAACGTTGCATACCTATTTACACGTAGAGCTGTGGAGGTAAAATTTGCCAAATGCCAATATGCGGTTTGTCATTTCGATTTCAACGAAGGTAATAATAATGTTCTGTCAAGCACAGCATTGAGTTAATTCATTTCAAGATTCATCGCCTATGTCAAGAGTTGATTTTCCACTACTGTGAAGATAGATCGAGAATCCGGCTACAGGGTTTTGCAGAATAGCATAACTAGGTACAGTAAAGGTCATTATCGATAGTGAATGGATGGATAGCTGAAGATTCAACTCATTACTTGCATAAGTGGCATAACTCAAAGATTCTCACGTAAGTAGTTGAAGTTGGTGTGAAAAGTTAACGAAGAACAATTTTTTTGATAAACCTGCAATTTTAACATCCTAGATCAATTTCGGAGGAGGGGGAGGAGAGTTATGTCAGGAGTAAGCTCAAAAAATAAGAAAAACCCACGAAAGATGTACATTTTTGGGGCTGCAAGGGGCTGTATTGAGGCTGACAAATCGAAGCTCCCAAAAAGTACATGTAGAACCTATACTAAATATACATACCAAATTTCACATTCCTACCTCAATTTGGAGGGGAGTTATACTGGAAACAAACTCAAAACATAAGAAAACCATACTAAAAAAACACATTTCGAGGCTGTAAAGGGGAGCAATGGGTCTGAAAAGTGGAAACCCCGAAAAGGTTCATTGCGATTTTGGGCAAGTCCATAAACCAAATTTTAACTTTTTAGCTAAATTTGAAAGGGGATATGGGGGGAGGGGGGAACAACCATTTTTCAAGGTCAAAAAAAGCCGGAAACCCTCATATCTCCCTTCTAATTGATCTAGGAGGCTTATTATTGTTGGATATGTTGTACAATTTTCGATTGCCCATCGATTGGCTTAGAAAGGAACAATTTTTATAATTTTTTCTCCTCAAATCTCCCTCCTCCAAATTTGGACGTAACTAAATTTTGACCCGAGCTCATCTCCCCTCCAGAGTATAGAATCTGAAGCTAATCTAAGCCTAATTCCCAAATTTTATGGATTTTGTGTCGGTATTGAGCTGAACAAATGATTTTTAGTTTTGCTTTTTCAGTTTGAATTTTGTAACACATTACAATCATTAGGATTGGAGAAATAGAATCATAGCGATGCTTTTTTCCTAATCAGCATTGCAGGTAGAAAGGGTTTGACGGGGATAAAAATTCGAGACCCGCAAAAGGCACATCCAGAACCTTTACTTAATGAACTATACCTAATTTCTACTTCCTAGTTTAATTTTGGAGGAGAGTTATGCGAAGAACGAACTCAAAAAATAAGAAAAAACCCACCAAAAAACCACATATTTGAGGCTGTGAAGGGGTGAAATGACGCTGAAAAGTCTAGACCCTCAAAAGACACATTTAGAAATCCTACTAAATGTAGATACCTAATTTCAACTTCAAAGCTCAATTTGGAGGGGAGTTATGTGAGGAGCAAATTTAAAAAACTGAAAAAATGAGAAAAACCTATTAAAAAAAACTCTTATTTGGGGCTCTGAGGGAGTGCAATGGAGCTTATAAGTCGGAACCTCCAAAAGGCACATCTACGGTCTCAACTAAACGTACATACCGAACTTCAACTTCGTAGCTCAATTTGGTGGGGAGATAGGAGAGCAACAGCTCTTTTTGAAGGTCAAATAGAGGGAAAAACCCCTATATTTCCCCTCCTAATTGACTTAGTAGGTTGATTTTCGGATATGTTATGCAACTTTTGATTCTCTATCAAATGGCTTAAAAAAAGGACAATTTTTGCGTTTTTAACCCCTCAGCACCCCCTCCCCCAAATTAGGGCATAACTGAATTTTGACCCAAGGTCATCCACACTCGTATATATCTAATCCGCCATCAAACTAAGCCGATTGACCGAATTGGAGCGATTTTGGTCGGTATCGACTAGAGTAAATGATTTTAAGGTTCGGGCAAAAAAAAAATAAAAATAAAAATAAACATCTGACATGCCTAAAAATTGCCTTAATGGTCTTTTAAGACCCTAAAACGGATTTTGTTGATATCCCTCCCCCTCGCTCTCTCCTCAACCGCTGTTGGTTGATATACTTTGATAGCCTGGTTTTCATTGACAAAAAGGCAGACATAGAAAATAACTCTAAAAATTTGACATTTTAGCAAGACCCGTACATGAATTTTGTTGACTTCGCCCCTCCCCCTCATCTACCATACGTTGATAAACCATAATAGCTTCGTTATCTGTGACAACATGATATAGAAAATGAATCTGAGATTCTTTTACAGTTGTGTAGAGTATTCCAAAATACTCCGACAGTAAAAATTTTAGCCTGTAACTTGACTTGTGGGAGAGTTAGGGAGGACTAAATTTCAAAAAATCGCCTAAAAACAATGTAAAATTAATATCCAAAGTATCAGAGCAGCCTTGGAACTTGTAGCCGGGCTCTTTTAGTAGCCTGGCTTCAGAACTCGAGCTCAGTATTCAGAATAAAAGAAGCTGGGCCCTGGAGTTGTTAGCCTATCATCTGGAATGAATGGAGTCTAGCTCTGAAGCTAAAGTACAACTTTTAAAAGGGACAGAGCTGGTTCCAAAGTCTGAACCTATAATTTAGGAAATTCCCAGTTTCATAGACAAAATTTAGCTTTATTTAAATAGAAAATTGAAAAACTGACATGCAAAGGCATTAATGATGGATTGAATGGTCGATTTTCAATTTATTCCCCATCAATTTCGAGGGCTTCAGAGCTTATAGGAGCCCAATTTTAGGGCTTCAGATTGAGGTCAGATATAATGTTGGATCAGGTTCCGAAGCTGGAGCCAGAACCTTATAGAATTGAATCATACGCCTGGAGCTCTTCAAAATGAATTCTTATGTCTAGAGCTGGAGGTGAAGCTTTGACAAAAAATATGAAGCCCAGATGCGTTGCTGAAAAACCATGAGGGTATCAAAAATTACTTCCGGTATGCTGAACATGTTTTTGAATTGGACTGGGCCAGATAGACAGATAGATCACACCAGAAAAACTATACCAGAGCACCTGGATCAAACAGACTAGACCAAATATACAGAAAAAAAATTTGTTATCATATGGTGCATTATGGACTACATTCGTCTTCACTTCAGTTATTCAGATTGTAGAATAACAATGTGGAAAATTTTTTGCAATAGGAGTGGGGGGTTAAGGCGTAATGAGGGGAAAAATCAAAATGCCACCTATTTTCATGTTTTATATGTATTTCAATTTAGTACTCGCATCAATATCACTATCAGAATCGTTATCTGAATCTTCATCATTTGAATTAAGGTCATCTTCTGCGAGGCGATCTTTTGCATCCGAATTTATTATTGGTGTCAGTGTCCCAGTAGAGCTTCTGGCCATTTTTCTTCACACTTCTGAACACAGGATCACCTTTAATCAGTACTCTCAGAAATATATCATGCAAATTTTTCTCCCAATCACATTTTCTTGCAAAGTTTCTCCCGAAAGACTTGAAATCTTTATTTCTGGCTTCCAGGGCTTCCTTACTTTGTGCCTAGAAGTAGCAGTCTAGGTAAGGTTGGTTCCAAAAACTAAAATCCTTTCGGGAAATTTGTCATAGCTGAGATCATAGACTATCAGTTTGATTCAGAGAGGAATTTATTACAAAAGGAAAAGATGACCTTCAAGCAGGTCAAAATGAATGTTCAATGAACAATTTCCAGTGCCTTGAAAGAAACTTGCAGTGCTCTTTGAGCAATTTCCAACACCTGGGAAAAGAATTTCAGTGCCCTGAAAGAAACTCACACAACCCGTAGAGCAATTTTCAGTGCCTGGGAAAAGAATTGCAATGCCCTGAAAGAAACTTGCATGACCCATAGAGCAATTTCCAGTGCCTGGGAAACGAATTGCAGTGCCCTAAAACAAACTTGCGCGACCCATAGAGCAATGTCCAGTGCCTAGGAAAGGAATTTCAGTGCCTTGAAAGAAGCACACAGTGCTCTGGAAACTTGTACTACCCTTCAAGTAATTTGCAGTGCCTGAAAAACAAATTGTGGTACATTGCCTCTCACAAAATCTACAGAAATTGAAGGAGTGAGTTAAAAAGAAGTCGGTTCATATACATATGAGTCAATAGTGCTTTCTTTGAGGCGATGATGATGAAAATGAAGAAAATTATACTCTTTGTGGAAAGTAGAGGGAATGGAATAAAAATTTTCAAATTCAATTTTAAGTATCGCATCGGTTTATACTGATACAATTTGAGAAATTTTTTAATTTGTAAAATGATGACGATCACAGGCAGAGATACGGATCAGGAAGGCATGCAAGGACTTAAGCCCCTTCTAAATGTTTCCAATAAAATTTATTAAATAAGAATTCATGCGATTAAAAACAGTGAAATGTCATCTGTGGAGGTCGAAAATGCTCTTAAATACACATTTTTCGGCCTTTCATTACAGGTATTTCGAAAATTTTTGCAATCGTTTCACTCAGACCATACTAAATGCATTAACAATGGAACGCGACCTTTTTTTCAGCCTGATTTTCTGTGTCATATTGTCAATGAAAACCAGACCATTACAGTCCATCGACCAACGACCGATGAGGGGGGGGGGATATCAACAAAATTTGTTTTCGGGTCCTAGAAGACAATTGAGACGATTTTTAGCCATGTCAGATATTTATTTATTTATTTCTTTTTCCCCGAATATTAAAATCATTTACTCCGCTCGATACAAACCAAAATCGCTCCAATTTGACCAATCGGCTCAGTTTGACGGTGGATTAGATATATTCGAGTTGGGATGATCTTGGGTCAAAATTCAGTTATGTCCCAATTTGGGGGAGGGGGTGCTGAGAGGTCAAAATCGCGAAAATTGTCCTTTTTTAAGCCAATTGATAGAGAATCAAAAGTTGTACGATGTAACGAAAAATCAACCTAATAAGTCAATTAGGAGGGGGCATATAGGGGTTTTCCCCCTTTTTTGACCTTGAAAAAAGGCTTTTCCTCCCCTATCTTCCCACCAAATTGAGCTAGGAAGTTGAAATTTGGTATGTACATTTAGTAAGAGCCTTACATCTATCTTTTGGTGATCTCGACTTTTCAGCTCCATTTCACTCCTTCACAGTCCCAAATATGTGGTTTTTGGTAGGTTTTTCTTATATTCTGAGTTTGTATAACTCTTCTCCAAATTATACTAGGAACTTGAAATTAGGTATGTCCCGTCTGTAGAGACCCTTGAAGTGCCTTTTGGTGGTCTCGACTTTTCAGCTCCATTTCACTCCTTCACAGTCCCAAATATGTGGTTTTTGGTAGGTTTTTCTTATGTTCTGAGTTTGTATAACTCCTCTCCTCCAAATTATACTAGGAAGTTGAAATTAGGTATGTCCCGTCTGTAGAGACCCTTGAAGTGCCTTTTGGGGGTTTCGACTTTTAAGCTCCATTGAGCCCTTCTTATCGGCAATACTTCTTTTCAATTCTCATGATTGTAATATGTCATGAAAATGGGCTTATGCTACTCGGATCATCTTCGTGTCCAATACAACCGAATTACAGATCGGACAGCGTGGTATTCTTTTCTTCCACATCATGCAGCCTACACAACGACTGCAAGCCACCGCATGTCTGCATTGTTTGAATATTATATTCACTTTTCTTGTGGTACATACCACGCATCTTGGATCTGTCGGTTGTGCCTCCTCCTGGTCATCCGCTTCAGTTTCCCTGGCGGATGATATTGTATAGTGAGAGGCAGCCTCCTGAAAATTTGGGTGTTCGGTAGAGGCCTCCGAATCCACCTTTTCTCTTTCTTATGGTTTCCAGGGCTTACATCTTCCAAATTTTGTTTACCCATCTCCATCTATGGTAACAATCTTTATAATTGTGGAATTATTTCGATTGGATAGATGCTCGCTGTGAATTGAAAGTCTACACTCAATTCCAGAATTGTAATTCAATATTCACGGTGGAAGGTGCCAGCTTGAAAGAAAATGAAAGAAGAAGGCTTCTAGTACACCTTTCAAAATTCTAGATACTAAATGGATATTGAGTCACTGAGCAGTAAACAGTAGATCAGCGAATAAAACTCTTGATACTCGATGACCTACATACGATATAACTAAATTTATGAAAAATAAAGAGAAATAAATAAAATATCATTTCTCATATGTAACACCATATTCTTACGAGAGTTACATTCATATAGTTTTCCTAGTAAATAGAGATGTCTGTAATCTCTCTGTATGTAGAAAAGTATCATTGTTCGAGGTAATAATTCACGCGATAATAACCTATCATCAAATTAAAGTATCAGAGTCGTGTAATATACAAGTACATATATTCAGACCAATTGAACGTGTCATTAATTGGACTGTTGCACAATTTTTTTTTTTTTTTTTGCGACGATAGATATACGACTAGCTATAGTTATACCTTTAATGCCTTTACTTACACTTATAAACACTTTACGTATTATTGATACGTCGCGTCGCTTCGTGTTCATCTAAATATTATACTTATGAACGCGTGATTACATCGATTGAACCAACACGACGATAATAGTTGGAAAAAATTTTCACACGCGGGTAAATTTTCTACAATTATGATCCTTTTTTTTTAATGATGAACTTATAAGACTGTAAGAAGAAGAAGAAGAATTTATATAGAGCTAGGTAGGCATAGGCAGCATAGGCAGATACTCGTATACTTATGAACTTACGATTGGTGTTACGCAACCATGGCAACTTTATAGCCTTTAATATATGTACACTTCGTATACTTGTACTCGAGTATTTCCAACAGCCATGTTGGCGTTTTCACCTTTTCACGTCATAAAAAAATTAATGTGTCTAATAAAGCCAACACGTTTGAATATGGTCTGAAAATTATTTCAGATACGATACGTAGGTCTAGGTACGGTACGGTATAACATTTTTATAATATGGAATTGCAACGACGGGACCGGTCATAATCTATTATATTGTAATTCACACACGAAGATCGAGCACCGGTACGTCTAAGTACCCTTTACCTCTACCAGTACCTAGATCTACGGTTACAGCATAGCATGGGCATTTGTATGTGTACCTAATCTACCTATCTACGATAATATTATTCGATGAATTGACCGACGTATGTCTGCGTAGTACGCTACTGCTAGAAATGGATACCGAAGGACAAGCAATGTCTCATCACAGCAACGTGATCTTATAGTAAATAGCCCTATGTAATTATGACCTCTTTAACACCGCGAAACGTTTCGACCTGACGTACGAAACGCTATTAATTTTCAAATTATTGCTCACAATTGAACGTGAGTCGTTTATGAGCAGACGTTTCAAGTTCGATTGATCCAGATAGGTAGTTTGTCTTTTTTTTTTTTTACGACGTTTACAACGAAGAAAGGCAGATACTGTATTTGTTATGAGATGACCGATGTGGGAATAATTCACTAGAAATGTACATCTGCATACGTACGACGTAGGTCTGTACTCTGTCTTCTTTGCAGATTTAATTAGTATACAACCAGCGATGGATATTTATTGGCATAATAAATTCGAGGGTAAATTATTTTAATTATTTTAAAAGGATTACTATGTAATTGAATACGTGCGAATGCATGCAATATTTTGTATTCGGAGAACCTGCTACGATGATGACGAATATGAAGGATTGTTTACAATACAAAACATACCAATATTTGAGAGATACGTACTGGTATACTTTAAAGTTCATTATATTGAGAAAAAAATCTACCTAAATGCAAAAAAATTCAATCCTGAACTTACCGATGAGCTATCATCTTGATTCAATTATTTACATCAACTTCAACAACCCGAAAAGGAATCGTTGGAACTTTAACATCTTCATTAGTGAAACTGTTTGATCGGTTAAATTAAAATTTGGTTCCAGTCAAGTCTCTGCAACACATTAAAAATAAAACAACTTCAATTTTTGTTGGAAAAAAAAATAAAAAAGCATTTCGAAGCGATGCTTTTTCAGCCTGATTATCGTGGCATAAAAATTTTTCCATTCAAAATTGCGGGTAGAAAGGGTTTGTTTAATAGGGATAAAAAGTCGTGACTTCCAAAAAGGCACATCTAGGGCCCCTACTTAATGTACATACCCAATTTCAACTTCCTAGCTCACTTTGTTGGCGAGATAGGGCAAGAACAGCGCTTTTTCAAGGTAAAAAAGGGGAAAACCCCTATTTCTCCCCTCCTAATTGACTTACGAAGTTCCTTTTTGGATACGTTATACAACTTTTGATGCTCTATAAGGGATAATTTTTGCATTTTTGACCTCTCAACATCTCCCTCCCCCAAATTAGGGCATCACTGAATTTTGACTCATGCTCATCCCCACCCATATATATCTAATCCGCTGCCAAACTGAGCCGATTGATCGAATTGAAGCGATTTTGGCGTTATCGAGCGGAGTAAATGATTTTAATGTTCGGGGGAAAAAAATAAAAGTAAAAAAAAACATCTGACTTGGCTAAAAATCGCCTTAATGGTCTTCTAGGACCTCAAAACGGATTTTGTTGATATTCCCCCCTCCCCTCACTGGCCGTCAGTCGATAGACTGTAATAGCCTGGTTTTAATTGACAATATGACATGGAAAATTAGGCTAAAAAAAGACTACCAAGTGTTAAAAAGTCACACGAGTAGTTCCGGTTCTTTCCATGGGGAAGGCATATCATATTTGTATAGCTTATTGTTCGTAGACAGTTACCATTGACCAGCATGGTAATCCATTCACGTAATTTATTTAATGTTACTGGAGTTGGATTAATATTATGTGACTTCTGACTCGAGGATTTTATAACAGTTTACAGAGAATTTTTAAGTTTGTTTAACCGAAAGAAAAATTATTAAATTAATAATTAAGTTGTTTCGACGATATCTTCTATTTTTTAAGATATTTTTAATAAATTCATTTGAATGTTCTAAAGTTCAGATTAACAATTTGTTTCTTATTTTTAGCTATCCTCTATAACATTTGATTTCATTATTTATACCGAAAATTCGATAAGATTAATTAATTTTTTTTTACTGATCAGCCCTAAATAATTCAAAATATACACCAACGATATCCGTTTTGGGGTCCTAGAAGACCACGGAGACCACTTTTTGTTATATTAAGTATTCGATATTTTTTTTTTTTAATTTTCAATAAACTTTCTTCGCTTTTTATACACATTTTAGTCAATTTTTTACCTAATTTTTACTCTTTTTTTCCAATTTTTTGTGGATTTTTGATCAATTTTCTACACTTTTTATTAATTTACGTTAAATTTTTACAAAATTTTCAATAATTTTCAACAATTTTTTCCATAAGACTAGTCAATTTTCATTTTTTTATAAATTTTTTGGTGGTTTTCGATCAATTTTCTTCACTTTTTAACCATTTTAGCCGAGTTTTTACCCACTTTTCGATGATTTTCAACGGATTTTTTATATTTTAGGTAAACTTTTACTCATTTTTCAATACTTTCGTGATTTTCGATCAATTTATGGCAATTGTCAACTATTTTTATCATGTTTTTACTTAATTTTCAACGATTTTTTTCATATTTTAGGTCAATTTTCATTCACTTATCAACTTTTTTTTTGCAATTTCTCAGCAATTTTCTATACTTTTTTAAAAGTTTTGTTGAAGTTTTATGATTTTTTTGTTGATTTGAAACAATTTTTTTATTAAGTTAAGAGCATTTTTACCCATTTTACAGCGTTTTTTTTTTAGGAATTCTTGATCAATTTTTTGCAATTTTTACCAATTTTTATTGAATTTATATAATACATTTGATGACTTTCAACGATTTTTATAACAAAATATGGTAATTTTCAAGCATTTTTCTAAATTTTCTGCACTTTTCATCCGTTTTAGTCAATTTTTCATCCCATTTTAGATTATTTTAAACCATTTTTTTTTTACAACTTTTCGTTTTTTTTTCATCAATTTTCTACAATTTTTACTAATTTTCATTGAATTTTTATATAATTTTCATCAATCTTTTCATATTTTAGATCAATTTTCACCCGTTTTGCTAGATTTTTACCCAATCTTCGATGATTTTCAACAATTTTTATAAATATTTTAGATCAATTTTCACATGATTTTTCCAATTTTTGTGAATTTTTCATCAATTTTCTGCACTTTTCACTCGCAATTGTCAAATTTTCACTCAATATTTTATGATTTTTAACAATTTTTGATCAATTTTTGGCATTTTTCACGCATTTAAGTCAATTTTTACAGACTTGCAAACAATTTTTTCGTATTTTAAGTTTATTTTTTTTCGTTTTTGTCAAATTTTTACCTAATTTTCGACGATTTTCAACGATTTTATTTTCATATTTTAGTTCAATTTTCATCCATTTTTCAATAATTTTTTTCGTGACTTTTGACCAATTTTAGTTGATTTTTACGTATTTTCGGGTAATCTTCATCCATTTTTGTCAAATTTTTAACCAATTATTAATAACTTTTAACAATTTTTTTCATGAATATGTCTTGAAGCTGAGAGGAAGGGGGGGGGAATTTTCTGAAAACGTGAAATCTTTAATGTTACGTTTTTGATTAAAAATTGGAAAAATCGAAAAACTGAAAAAATTAAAATAAAAATATATAATAGAAAAATTAAAAAACAAAAAAATAAAAAAAAATTAAACAATATGAAAAATAAGACAAATTGAAAAATAAGTTGAAACGAATGTGTTTTAGGGCTGGGTGCCATTTTCTGAAAACGTGACTAAAATCAAATGTTAAAATGGAGTGGGGAAAAGGGTATACGTTTCTGATTTGAAGCTGATGATCAAAACTCGCGACCAATGATGATTATGAATCGTTTTCGATAAATTTTTACCCATTTTTTAAACATTTTTTCGTGATTTTTCATCGATTTTTTGTACCATTTACCCATTTTTTGTAATCATCATTGAGGGTATGAAGGGTTCAACGGGGCTAAAAAGTCGAAACCCTCAAAAGGCACATTTAAGGTTCTTACTAACTGTGCGTCACTAATTTCAGCTTCCTAGCCCTATTTGGAGGAAAATTATGCGAGGAGCCAACCCAAAAATTGAGAAAATCTGACCAAAAAACCACATTTTTGGAGCTGTGATGGGGTGCAATGGAGCTGAAAAGTCGAAACTCCCAAAATGCATATCTAAGGCCCTACTGAATGTATATATCCAATTTCAACTTCCTAGCTCATTTTGGCGAGGAGAGAGGCGAGGAAGAGACCTTTTTCAAGGTCAAAATGGGGTACAACCCTCATACCTCCATTCCTAATTGACCTAGGAGGTTGATTTTTGAATATCTTATACAACTTTAGATTACCTATCAATTGCTTCAAAAAGGAACAATTTTTACGTTTTTGGCCCCTCAGCACCCCCTCCCCCAAAATGGGGCAAAACTGAATTTCGACCCAAAATCATCCCAACTTGTATGAATCTAATCCTGCCGCCGAATCGATCCGATTGACCGGATTGGAGGGATTTTGGTCAGTATCGAGCGGAGTAAATGATTTTAATGTTCGGAAAAAAATAAAATAAAATGAACATAAATATCTGACAAGGCGAAAAATTGTCTTAACGGTCTTCTAAGAGTCTAAAACGAATTTTGTTTGTATTTCTGCGCCCTCCTCGAAATAGCCTGGTTTTCATTGACAATATAACATAGACAATCAGACTAATAATAAAATTAATAGGTGGTCTACTTTAAGCTGTTGGAAAAAAACCACAAAAAAATCAATCATTCCAAAATTTCCTTCCGCACCTATTTAGAACCTTTAAAAATTAAATTAATAGTATGTTTACCAAAGTCGTAGATTTCATTCGCCTAGAATTCTAATCAACCTTCATTCGCTCGAAGGAAAATCACAATTACCAAAAATATCCACCCTTAGTAAACATTATTTGAAAAAAAAAAAAAACCACCAATAATTTCGCAACTACAATAAGCACCAAGCCATTATTGAATAAAACCACTACGTAATTAAATTCCCTAAATCGTACGTTAAATTAAAAACATTCCCTACCCGAGAAACCTATTTTCGAAAAATTTCGCTAAAACCTTGAATACTACATGGTAATCTCAACGCAAAATACACACTAACCCACTATCACTTTCGTTTTCCTCCACCAAACGAACGAAATGATTCGAATATACGCATTATAAATTCACTCACACATCCTCCCCATCTGTATCTACTACATATCTACATACATATCATGCTAATATTATTATTATTATTACCACAATGAATAGCAAAACACCTAGACCTAGGTAGATAAAATGGCCTCAAAACGACCTTATACAAATTATCCGTCGTACGTGTATAATACGTTACGTTACAATACTCGTATCGCGTATGTGTAGAGGTACATAGATTTCGCCAAAATGTAAAATAAAAAGTAAAAATTACAAACATCGATGAGAAATATGCATAAAATAGTATTAAATCATCGTCTGTAATAATTTGCACTTAGGTTTATTTACAGTACACAATACCAACGAACGCCTACAGACAAATGGTCGGAAATTTGCTGGTGAAAACATTTAATTAATTATCAATTGTCGCCGCTTTATTGTTTCCATTATCTTGTAAAAGTTAGGTCCTGGATATGGGCACAATTCAGGTATAAATTTACCAATACATACAGTAGAAGATATACCGTTATGGTAGGCGGTGTTACTGGGTACTTACGAGGTGTTAGGTGTTGGGTACATAAGAAAAACCCATACGAAGGGTATCATTATGGAGAGTAGAAAAATCTTACGAAAATGTATCTACTACGTAAGTCCCCTAAGTATACGTAGAGTAAAAGTATCGTCGTGTAAAGATGAATAGGTAATAAGAGATGGGTAATTCAAGCGGACCTTCTAAAATTAAACATTAATCATATACCACGCTGGTGTTTAATCATATACGCTTGGCTTGTGCAATTAATTCCGAAAAAAAAAAAAAAAAGTCGCAACTGCAGATGTTTCCAAGTCGAACATAAGTGTTTCGTAATTGGTGGAAGAAAAAAAAGTTTGTCATTTGAAAGCTACGTGTGTGTGTGTCTGTCTCTCTATCTACTTACATGTATTAAACGTGTGTATCTTCGAGTACGATCTTCTAATGTAAGTGTATTGACCATTGTGCGAAAAATCTTCGACGACTTTGATAAAACTTATCTCGTATACACAGAGATAAGTACTGTATGTCTATAAATTTTATATTATACCAGTACGACGACTACCGTTAAAATAAAGTTCGGGTCGTGACCTTGGTATCTCGATACGATGACAGGAAATGTCGAACATGATGCACGATTTCTCAACCATTAACTCTAAATGCCTATAAAATTCGCATACGTATTCGTGTTTTCATCTTCCATCTTACGTATAAGTAGGTACTTTCTCCATATACGATACGTATAGTAAGAATCTCCTCGTTGTATAGTAATATGAGCAGACTTTGTAGCGCGTATTTATATTGCATAATTTAGCTATACGATGCAGTTTTTCCTACGTGCAAATCATCATCGTAGCCTACCTTTAGCCAGTGCGGATTACGTATATATCTAGCACCGAACTACGAAAGAAAATAAAAAATTACAACTTGAACTTTATTATAGAACTATGTCTGCGTACTACATCTCTGCATAGATATATCCTACTTAATTTGACTGTGGTACTAATAACAATGAAATTTCGTACGCAATATTATTTATACGTATAGGTCTGTCTGTATAGCTAATGGTAGGTGTACTTCAGAATGCACCTGACTTTCACTGTTTGCAATCGAATAAAAGCACGTTTTAGTGATATATGAGCTACTCTACGCCTGTCTGGATATATACGTAGACATTTCAATTCGGTAATACGAGCAGTCGTCTGCTGATCGAATATTTTTAATCTATAAAAATACACCAGATAATATACTTCGATTATGTCATTTAGGTTTGGGAAAAATGAAATGAGGAGGGAAGCAATTAGACGATTGTACCTCGAGTACCTAATACCTATGTATATTACCAATTCATTATTACCTTACATTGGCCAGATAATATATACACATATACTCGTATATAAGTACACCATTCGATTATTCGAACAAATTGCCTCAATGTTTCGCTAGCCAAGTGATTCAAAGAGAACTGTATTCAGGTGCGATATGTGGAGGAGATTAGCATTCGAATGGAAGAATTACTTTTATATTCAGAGTTCTGCAACGAGATTAACAAAAGGTATTCGATATTGTAACTACTGCGGTGTGTAATCAAATTAGCACCAAAAACAGTCCGACCCAGACAAAAATTACAGAAAGTTGAATTTTGTAACATGCGTTGTTGATTGGCTAAGGTAAGTTATAAGGGGGAAAAAGGTCACGCCTTTGAGGGATGAAGCGGGTACAAAAGGGTTAAATGAGGCTAAAAAGTCGAGATCCCAAAAAAGGCACATCCGCACTTAATGTACATATCTCACTTCGAATTACTAGCTCAATTTGGAGGGGAGTTATGCGACGAACAAAATCAAAAAATAAGAAAAACAAAAAATCACCAAAAAACCACATATTTGAGGCTGCGAAAAGGGTGAAATGGGGCTGAAAAGTTGACACCACTAAAACACACATCCGAGACTCTACCTAAATGTACCAACCTAATTTCAACTGCATAGATCAATTTGGAGGGGAGATATGCGAGAAATGAAATTATAAAATTAGGTACTTTTTCCTTTCAGGGAAAAATTCTAGATCGTGGATGGGTAACGTATCCGTATCAAAAACGTACACCACCTACCCGCCAATTTTTTACACAATTATCCAACTTAAACATTTGAACATAAAGTACAAAAATCTTTTATAATCATCTTTTATCGCAAGTTTTTGATCACAAAAACATCAAACTTAAAATCAAATACTCAACTTGGAAATTTTAACACCAAGTCCAAAAATCGCTCATACTCATCTTACATTGCGAGTTTTATCAACCCCTCCCCCCCCCCAACCAAAGACATATCCATGTTAACAGTTTAGCATAAAGTCTAAAAATCAAAATCGTAACGCGAAAAACATAACGTTTTCACAGAATGACTCTCAGATCTGAGACATATTCGCGTCAGTAAGAAAAAAAATAACCGAAAAAGCATTTTTTTGGCCAAAAGGCAGATTTAGGACCCCCACTAAATGTACATACGTAATTTCAAGTTCCTAGCTGAATTCGGACGCGAGTTATGCGAGGAACAAACTCAAAAAATGAGAAAAATGAGAAAAACCTATCAAAAAACCACTTTTTGAAAGCTGTGAGGGGATGCAATGGAGCTAAAAAGTTGAAACCCCCCAAAAAACACATCTAGGGCACCAACTAAATTTACATACCAAATTTCAACTTCCCAGCACAATTTGGTGGGGAGATAGGGGAGGAATAGCTATTACTTTTTGAGGGCTGTGAGGAGGTGAAATGAGCCAAAAAGTCGGAACCCTCTAAAAGCACATCTAGAGCCTCCTGCAAATGTACATACTTCCTAGCTCAATTTGGTGGAGAGATAGGAGAGGAACAGCCCTTTTTCAAGTTCAAAAAAGGGGGAAACCCCCATATCTCCCCTCCTAATTGGCTTATGAGGTTGATTTTTGGATACGCTATACAACTTTTAATACTCTATCAATTAGCTTAAAAAGGGACAATTTTTTCGCTTTTGATCACTCAGCACCCCCTCCCCCAAATTGGGGCATAACTGAATTTTAACCCGAGATCATTCTAACTCATATATATTTAATCCACCTCCAAACTGAGCCGATTGACCAAATTGGAGCAATTTTGGTCGATATCGAGCAGAGTAAATAATTTTAATGTGGGAAGGGGAGGGGAATAAAAATAAAAATTTTTTTTTTAATTTTAAAAATAAATATAAATATCTGACTTGGCTAAAAATTGTCTAAATGGTCTTCTAGGACCCCAAAACGGATTTGTTGATAATTCCCCCTCCCCTTCATCTGCCTTTGATCGATAGGACTGTAATAGCCTGGTTTTCATTAACAATATGATATTGAAAATCAGGCTAAAAAATATTCTACACTGAATTCTCTATCCACTAAATTCTTCATTTTTTTCAAAACTCTTTCTCCAACTCGAATAAGTCGTACTCAAAGTTGAGTATTCTTGGATTTTTTCTTTCTTGAGCTAAATCTTTCTCTTATAAGTTCAATAAGAAATAAAAAGCATCCCTGATTTTCAAGAATTTAGAAAATATTTAAATTGCCCAATCATGGAATAAAAATGGAGGGTCGCTGAGATATTTTTTTTTTCTGAACAGTAATAGGTGTATAGGTAGTTATTCGAGTGTATGGGTGAAAGCTCTAAAAGGCACATGTAAGATCCATAGTAAAATTGTATACCAAATTTCAACCCACTGGATCGAGTTGGAGGGGAAAAGCGACCGGAAAACTACATTTTTGAGGTAGTGAGGGAGTGTAATGAGTCTGAAAAGGCAAAACCTCAAAAGGTACATACTAAATTTCAACTTCATAGCTCAAGTTGAAGGGGAATTACGCGAGTAACAAACTCAAAAAATATGAAAAAAAATTCAAAAAACCACATTTCTGGACTGTGAGGGGACGCAATAGGTGTAAACGTCAAAATCCCTCAAAAGGTACGTCTATAGCTCCTACCAAGTCTTTTTTTTTGTTTTTTTACAGTGGGTCTCATTTTGAAGCTTAGCTGGGTGAGGTGTGTTTATTGGTAATATTTAGTAAAATCTCAGATTATGCAACTAGCTCTGTTCACCTGGCACCTAATGGTTAATAAGTTTAAACTTCGTAGCTCAATTTGGAGTGGAAATAAGGGTGGAAGAGTTCTTTTTCAGGTCAAAAAAAGAAACGTTTTACTATATCTCCCCTCCTAAATAACTTCAGAGTTTGTTTTTGAATACGTTATGCAATTTTGCATTCTCTACCGATCGGTACAAAAAGGACCAGTTTTTACGGTTTTGGCCTCTCAGCACCTTCTCCTCCATATCTGACCCGTGGTCACCCCCTTTGAATTATATCTAATCCACCGCCACATTGAGTCTATTGTCCGAATTGGGGCGATTTTGATCGGTATCGAACACAATAAATGATTTTATCTTTTGGGTGGGGTGTGGGGGGAGAGTTAAACGTATAAAAATAATTATCAGATATGGCCGAAAAATGGTTAAGGTCCTCCCCTCTTTAGAATATCAAATTTACCGCCAATTTATGTCTATTTCTCATATTTGATCGGTATCCAGCTGAGCAAATAATTTTTGATTTGGGTGCGAAGAGTGGGGAAAAATAAAAAATAAAAATATGGCATGGCCAAAAATGGTCGTAACGGTCTTCTAGGACCTCAAAAAAAATGTTGTTGATACCCCCGCCCCCTTACCCCATTGCATTTTGAGGGCTACAAATATTTTTTCAACTGGCGAGTTTGACCCGAAGAGAAGATGAGGTACTTCCTACTTACACGAATTTTTTTGCAATGCTTTTATTTAGTACACTTATCAAGGTGTCTTTCTACAACTGACTTAAAAGAAGTCATGAAAATGTCAAAAATTTTATCCAAAATAGACATAGCTTGAAATATTCAGAATTGATTTTTCCTTCCACTGCAATTACTGCTTAATAAATAATTAAAATGTCTACAATCGAAAAAAATTTTTTTTACCTAATCCCAGTTCTGCTTTTAATTATCTGGTATGGGGTCGTTAAATAATGCCTTAAGTAGTTCCAGACGACGCTCAAGCACCCTCGATAAATTAAGTATGGTTTTTTCTTAATCAGTGATAGGAGCATAAGTTGATATCGAAGTGAACAGCTGAAACCCCTCAAGAAGAACGTTTAGGATTTCTGCTAAATTCTCTCACCAATTTCTAACCCCTTAACTCGATTTCAAGGAAAGATATGCGAGGCAAAAATAGCTTAAAAAATTACTGTTTTTGAGTCTGCAAAGGGATGTAGAGCACTGAAAAGTTGAAACCTTCGAAAAGCACATTAGGACTCATACTAAATATAGATACCAAATTTCAACCCCCCAGCTCAATTTGGAAAGCGGATTTACGTCGAACAAATTCGAAAAACGAGCCTCATCTAAAAATGAATTCTTTGGATCTGTGCAATTGAACGTAAGAGTCAAGTCAAACCTGCTGAAAGAAATATCTAGGGCAGTACAGTCCAATCAAATTAGCATAATAAACAATATATCAAAAATCGGATAAAATTGAAGCAGAGCATAATCCTCAATTATCCTACGTTCACCCCACACTAGAATGAGAAAGTTTCTAGGTGACCAAAAATCTACAACTTGATTCCTGAGGGTTTTTGATGCATTGAATTCATTTTCAAAAGAATTTTTATTCTTAAGTCCAATGCTAAGTGTATAATTGGGGGGGGGGGGGTCAAAATTCAATTTTGACCAAATTTTTGAGTGGGGTGTTCAAGTACAAGTTTTTCAGACTCCTAATTTCAGTTCTGGCATTATTTTTTGAAAAAGTCCAAAGGTAAGTGGTGAAGGAACAGGGTTGAAGTTTAGCAAGATTCCAAGTGAGATGTCAAAATATATACTTTTTTAGCCTCTTAAATTCAGTTTCGACATTATTCTACGTGCAAGTCCGATTCCACCGTTATTTTTCCGAAAAAGTCAAAACGGTAGTGAAGAAAGTGAATCAAATTCAATTTTTTTTTTTGAATTCAAAATATAGTCGAGTAAGTTATATATTACACTAATATTCGTCTAGAGACACAATAGAAGAAATTTTCAGATTCTCCAACAAGTGAAATTTATTTGTTGCAATGACGATGCATTGAATGGCAATCATTGTCACAACCTATGATGATCTGTGGGTGAAAATAATTCCTCACACGATATGTACAATGAAATTACATGATACTTTGATTTATTAAGTGACTAATTGATTCATTTATTGACTGATGAATCGTCCAAGTCGTTTATTAGCTAATGAGAATATCTTCGACAAATTCTGATTTATACGACAAGTTAGATTGAATGTAACATTTTGTTGAAATGTCAAGGATAATTATCGTTTGCAAAATGAAGATGAAATTATTATCAATTGGTAAAAAATTTTAAAAAATAGGTACGTGATTAAGGTTTTAATATTAAATTACCTATTTAAGTCCAAAAATAAAAAATAAAAAAAAATAACATGGAAAATAATTCAAAAAAATGATTATAAACTAAAAGAGAAAGGAAAATCAAAAAAAAATAGCGAATTTTTATAAAACATACAAATAAGTACCATTATAATATTTTCATGTAAAATAATTTCGTACTTTGTGTCGAACACATGTCATTTAATAAACACCCTTGAAAATTGACCCTCGATAAAACAACTTTTAAGAAAAAGAACGTCCTCTTACGGATGATAAAATGACCGAGTAAAAAAAAAAAAAAAAAAGGAGCAAGAGTAAAGTTCACCGATGTTTAAAGTGAATTATATGTAGTTTAGGAAATTGAACATTTGTATAAAGAAGGAAGCCATTGAGAAGACCGTTTCGTAGGCTAATAAAGACAATACGATATTTCGGAGGTTAAAAGCTTATATTGACGCAGAGGTCAGTGACGTCACGTTCGCACAAATGATTTTCAGTTCGTTAAAAAGAGACTTGCGAACGTTATGCGCGCTTTTGTACGCGTCAATTTTACAACAATGTGTGGCAAGGCTACGAACTTCCATTACCGAAGTACTCCAGCAAAGAACGGGATTGACCATGGGAGAACCTCCAGCGACTTTTCCCTATATAGTGGCCACCAATATAAGTGCAGGGAAAAGTCGTCGTATAAATTTAGATGTGATTTAATTCACGTTCCATAGACGTGCTTCTGAACACCGCATCATGAATAAGGTACGAGTTCCTATGGTTCTTTTCTATTTTTCGTCGTTATCGTATCGTTACGTATACAAAATATAAATTTATTACGTGTTTTTTTTTTTTTTTATATATATTTAAAAAAAATACATATTACGCGACGATAAATGTGATTTTTGTGAATATGGTACTGTGTAGTGTGTGATTTTTTTTCAAAATTTAAAATTCTCAACTTACGTTTATTTCTTTTTAGAAGTGAATTTTATTACAGTTTCGAAGTTTTTTTTTCCTTTTTCAAATCATTCCACGTATATTTCATTTTTAATCGATGTTTTGTTCAGTTTTTGGTGATAATTCTTTCTAAGGATAATTAAGCTACCAATTTTTGAAAGTTTTGTGGTTAATAATTAACAAAATTTCGATAAAAATTATTTAAAAAAAATTTTTGTAAAAATTAATTTATTTGGTGCTAAAATATTCTAAGCAAAATAGATTTCTAGTGGGCTTTTTTCAAAATATCTAATTTTGGATTTTTTTTTATTATTTATTTTTGAAATACTTTCTGCTTTATCTGTACCTAATTCATTTTAATTTGCCAGTTTATACCCTTTTTTTTTTCAACCTCTCAAATAAGTAATATTTATTTTAATTCATTTCCAAAAAAATAGTAAAAAATTTCCTCAAAAGTATTATGTTTAAAATTCATTAAAAATTGGAAAGAATTTTTTTTTACTTTGATTTTTTCAATTTTTTTAACCTTAGTTCACTTGTTTAAAATATTAACCTGCTCTTCAATTAAAAATGTTACAAATTCTTCAAAATTCTCATCAATATTTTGTCTTTTTTTTTTCTTTTCTTTTTTCAGTATACAATTTTAATTCTGTCCCTTTTGGTGGGAGCCCTATGTGAGCCGCCATCATCGCAATACCTACCCCCTTCACCATCAAATGGAGGAGGTGGCGGCGGATACGGAGGTGGTAATGGAGGAGGAGGAGGCGGCGGAGGCCCCTCAAGTCAATACGGTGCTCCGGGATTCGGAGGTGGTAACGGTGGCGGAGGACCTTCCTCCTCTTACGGTCCTCCAGGATTTGGAGGCGGTAACGGCGGCGGTGGCAATGGCGGTGCACCGTCATCTTCTTACGGTGCCCCTGGCTTCGGAGGAGGTAACGGCGGTGGTAGTCCTTCCTCATCGTATGGCGCTCCTGGCTTCGGAGGTGGTAGCAGCGGTTTCGGAGGCGGAAGTCCATCATCGTCCTACGGTGCTCCCGGTTTAGGCGGAGGTAACGGTGGATTTGGAGGTGGCAACGGTGGTCCTTCGTCGACTTACGGACCTCCATCGACTTCTTACGGAGCTCCAGGATTCGGCGGCGGTAACGGAGGCGGAAATGGCGGCGGTCCATCGTCATCTTACGGTGCTCCTGGTTTAGGAGGCGGTAACGGAGGCGGAAGTCCATCATCATCTTACGGCGCTCCTGGTTTAGGAGGTGGTAACGGAGGCGGAAGTCCATCATCATCTTACGGCGCTCCTGGTTTAGGAGGTGGTAACGGAGGCGGAAGTCCGTCTTCTTCTTACGGCGCTCCTGGTTTCGGAGGAGGTAACGGAAACGGTGGCGGTAGCCCATCCTCTTCTTACGGCGCTCCTGGTTTCGGAGGCGGTAATGGCGGTAGCCCTTCGTCGTCGTATGGTGCTCCTGGACTCGGCGGTGGCAATGGCGGTGGCAACGGTGGTCGACCATCTTCGACGTACGGTGCTCCTGGATTCGGAGGTGGAAATGGCGGTGGCGCTCCGTCTTCGTCTTACGGTGCTCCCGGATTTGGAGGTGGCAATGGCGGCGGCAGTGCTCCATCTTCTTCTTACGGTGCTCCTAGTTTTGGTGGAAATGGAAATGGTAACGGAGGTGGCGCAGGAGGTTACAAAAAAGGCGGACGTAACGGTGGCGGAGGAGGAGGTTATGCAGGTGGAAACGGAGGCGGCTATAGTGGTGGAGGAGGCAATGGCGGATTCGGCGGTGGAAGCGGAGGATACGCAGGCGGAAGTAATGGAGGAAATGGCGGATACGCAGGAGGAAGCAATGGTGGTAATGGTGGATACCGCGGAGGAAGTAATGGTGGAAATGGAGGCGGATACAGCGGTGGAAGTAATGGAGGATTCGGAGGTGGAAACGGAGGATACAAAGGTGGTAATGGCGGTGGTAGTGGTGGATACGGAGGCGGAAGTAGTGGCGGATTTGGAGGAGGAAGCGGTGGATACGGAGGTGGAAGTAGTGGCGGATTCGGAGGTGGAAACGGTGGTGGATATTCCGGCAGTGGTTCGTTCTCCAACAATGGAGGTAGTGGAGGTTACAGCGGCGGAAACGGAGGCAGTGGAGGTTATAGCGGCGGAAATGGTGGCAGCGGAGGTTACAGCGGCGGAAACGGTGGCAGTGGCGGTTACAGTGGTGGAAATGGAGGCAGCGGCGGTTTTGGCGGTGGAAATGGAGCACCCTCTAGTCAATACGGAGCACCATCTTCGTCAAGTGGTAACATCTTCGGACCAGGAAATCCCAACCGATATTCAAGTTCAGGTAACCCAAACGGCGGTTACAAAAGATAAGAAATTGCTCGAATTTAAATTAGTTAATTATGTTAATTATTTATTTGTTTTAATATTTTCTCTCTCTTTTTACCTTTCTACTGACATATAAATGTGATGTATTGTATAAATTGTTATATATGTGCCTTGAAAACTTTTAACGTGTTTATTCGTATAATAAAACCGGTTATTTTATAATAGTTTTCTTTTTCTTCACTCTTCTAGTACGTACTTCACTGCGCTGCTCAATGCTCTCCTCGATAGACCTACTGGTCTCGTCATTTGAAGATGGTATTTGCTTTTGTTACGGCTACGTCTAAGCGGTCAATGATATTGTAGCGGTCACTTCACTTTTATTTCTTCTTTCACTCGACCAAATAATGACTAAATCAAATACTTCACGCAACCGTAATAAAGATAACGATCTTGGAGTAATTTTTATGTCATTTTATGACTATCGCAACGCTCTTGAACTTGACCTTCCTCACGCATTGTTGAATTACGCACAACCTGTATTTTTGAATCAGTAGCCTGACATGGTCAGCTATTAGTTTCTTCGCATGAATTAACACAAAAAAATTACTCTCGTTAAATGTAATCAAAGTAGACCAAAGTCCTACAACCACGGTACACTATACCGGTAAATATGAACCATAACTGCACGAAATATCAATCAAATTTTAAACTTTGAATAACAAATGGTCATCTTTTAAAACACCAAATTGGCTAATTTAGACGTTGGATTTTATACACAGCTCTGTTTGAAAATTCGTAGTTTTAAATGAAAATTTCAATTGGAATAAACAATATTTTCTAGCAAAATCATTTTTTTTAAAATCCAAAATTTGTCTCTTCAGATTAGATACGTTGATCAGATGCTAGATTATTTTCAAGGTCTTAAATGCAAAATTGAACATAGACGACACTTTATTCGAGCGAATGAAGGAAAGAATGAAAAACAAGATTCAAAAAATCTGTTGAAAAGATGTTTCCAAAAAAAAAAAAAGTAAACAAAATTCCAAGTTTAAAAAACATTTCTTTTTAACATCCGTCAGTGTTTTTAACCTCCAAGGCGAGAGAAGGCACTTGAGGAGAGCAGAGGAGAGAATAGTATTAATTACAAGAGGTAAAACGTTCCAAAAATTAGCAAAGATTACATAATATATTTCGAGCAAGAGAATAAGGAATAAATATGCAATACTAAATTTTTAAAACTGACTAGTAATTTTTGCACAGTGTATCTAGATCGTAAAGTGCCCTACATTGTTGTAAGAGTGTGAAGTTGCTAGCAATAGTTGAACTAACAACCTACGTAGGTAGGTAGCTAGGTACCTAATGAAGTTCAATATTTCGTAGCTCTCATCTCCACATCCACATCCACTAAATATCTATGTACAAATATTCCTCGATGGATTCGCCAGAGAAATTACAAAAATTATTCTTAAATAGTCGTGTTTCGTATATTTTTATAGAGGGAAATATTCAAATCAGACCACTTGAATTGTACTGTTAACATGCTAAGGTATGTAGCTGTGAAAATATGAAAATGAGGAAAATTTAGGTTATACTGATCGAGACTTGGTACGAATTGCAATTTAGGAATGAAGAAATGGCGGACGTTTACAAAAAATTGGTGGTAATTTTTTTTTTTTTAATTTTTTATTATACTGGGCGAGTATAATTGCCACAGGATTGTTACGCCCAGTGTCGTATGCTAGATTTGATTGTTTAGTTTAATTTTGGAGATAGAGGAAAGGAATTTGTTAATTTCATCTTTATAATCGGCTATGTTTAGATTGGTTGTTTGGATTTTAAGGTGACTACGGGTTTGATTGTGGTTCGGGTATTCAGAGAGGGGTGATGTACAGAGATTGGTTCGACATAGCAGAATTGACATGTAGGTTTGGGCGATTTTTAAAATAGATGGTTGTGTGTGAGTTTGGTGTGTCCAATTCGGAGCCGTGTGATGGTCACTTCGTCTGTACGGTTTAGGTGCGATAAATTTTTCCATGGTTTTATGGATTTTTTATGTTGATAGAGTTTGTTTTGAGTTTTTGTCGACCAGA
>FIZR01011464.1:0-22331 GCA_900060175.1 Ferrisia virgata
CCAAATCGGTTGAACAACTGACGAAAACACCAAGCAAACGGCTCGTATTTATAGTCAGTCTCACTCGAGATTCCCAAAAAACCCAAAAAGTCAAGTGGGAAAATGCAACAATACACTCGCATCTAATTGCACCACTTCGTAGGGTGGAGCGAGAGCGGCGTACATATGCCGAAAGTCGGTTGGCAGATATGTAACAGTGCGACGAGATAAAAGATTATCTCTTCTACCCCGTCCGCATCGCTTCCATAATCGGTGAATCGGTGCACTCTCCAACTATCGAGATAACCCGATTAGATGCGAAAACGCATCGTTTGCAGTACGTATATGGTATGTTTTATGTTCCGCAGCTAAATCCGTTTGCGTCGATTCGGATATGACTCACGATTACGCCGAAATTTACACGCCAAGCCGAGAGAAATTAGCGTGGAATAGCGACGGTAAACCGCCGACGCCGCCTTTGCACAGATTCCCGTCGTGGGAGTCGAGAATCTATCAGGTTGCCAACGAAGGATTATCCAACTCACTGCCTAGTCATTCGGACCAAAGTCTAAGAATACCATTTTCGTCGTCGTCGCAGCAGTACAACAGCAGCGGCTATTGCGATATTAGCTGCCCGGTATATGCTACCGTTAAAGGGGTTGGTAGTTTGGTACTCGAATTTACCTCGGTGTAATTGGTACCGAGAGCTGGGTGGTCGTTTCTTACACGAGTGGTGTTGTTTCCGGTGTTGCCGTACGCAGAGGGCCAGTCAAATCAGATCGAGTCCGTTCAGCGGAGACTCTTCGGACGATTCGTCAGACGGCGAAGATCACGTGCATAGTTTAATAGCGTCCAATTCGAGAACAACGAATAGCAGTACCGACAATACGGGTAACCAGCGTGATCTGTCTGTTTGACCGGCAGCGCGCCGCTCATTTCGTGTTAATTCAATCGAACGCTGCGAATTTATTCGGCGCGATACCGAAACGCGACGATTGAATTAACACGGAATTAAGTACGCCGTCACGAACAAACGAATTCTACGATCTGATAAGCTGTGCGCGATTCCATTTCAGATACGTCTATGTCAAGCTCTAGTCCTAGTAAAAGTCAAAGTCATAAAACCGCCTCCAGTCTATCGCCGTTGAAACGTAGCTCATCCGGATCGCCGTCGAAAAGTAACATTTTCTCGTTATATTTCACCGTCCGTGCGTCCGTCCGTTCGCAGACTGATCGAAATGCGACGATAATATTTTCATTAATTTTCATCGATTTTTCGTTTCGCAGATACGTCTTTCGAATCGGGTATTTCAGACGACTACGCTATACCACCGGATGCGGTATCGTGTAGCGGCGATTCGACGGACTGGTCGACGATCGCGGCCACAACCAGTCCTAGTCATCAGCAGAAGCTAAACATGCCGGAATTGTGTTTCGAAAAATGTGGCCATCTGGCCAAGTTGGGCGGTAAATTGAAAACCTGGCGCAAACGTTGGTTTCATTTGAGCACGGCCGGCAAACTCAGATACTGGAAAACGCAGGTAAAACTATCGGCGAACGATGTTGCATTTTTCGTATTTTCTTTTTTTAATTAACTCACCGCCGACTAACAACGTTGCAGGGTGATATAAATCGTAAACCGAGAGGCGAGATTTTTATCGACGAATTATGCAAGATTACCAGAGCGGAAGGAGGCGCTACGTTCGAAATTTCTACGCCGAAAAATACGTATTATTTGACTGCCGATTCTATTCCTGCCATGGAAGATTGGCTTAGAATATTACAAGTAAGGCGTATATACTGTTTAATCGTGTACGAATCGAAAACTACGTACACACGTATCTGTATCTGTATCTGTATGGAAAAGTAATTTTATCGAATTTTACGCGATCGTTTTGTAGAATGTCCAAAGAAAAAACGCCACCAAATTATTATTAAGTAAAGAAAATTACAAACCTACGTTACAAGGCTGGTTAACCAAAGTGCGCAACGGTCACGCGAAAAAATGTTGGTGTATTTTGATCGGCAAATCTTTTTTATACTTTAAATCGCCCAGCGAGAATGTAAGTATCGAATTTTCGACGCAATTCGACCGCGACAGCATCGCCGACGCTAATAGTCTATTACGATCGTTTACAGAATCCTGGCGGACAAATTAACATGAGAGAAGCCAGAGTGGAGCAGGTAGAACACGTTTCCGATAGCGATAGTGACGAAAAAGAAGCCGAACCTGCGCAAAATTTTACCATTGGCATTTTTCCTTCGTCGCAACCGCCTACATATCTTCTAATGCCGTCCAAACAAGAAATGGTAATGGTCTACGATCCAAACACCAAAAACTGCTGTGGAAATCGAATTCAGCGTTCTTGTTTGAGAGCCAAAGAAAAGAACTGCCAAAATGTCGGTGCACAATAAAAGAGGGGAGAGGGTTGACCCCTAAAAAGGTGATTTGGCGGACATGGTCCGAACCAAAAAAAACTCGACGGATTTCGGTTGAAGTACTTCACCCAATATCGAATATGTAATTTTTTTCCATTGCACTTTTAGTACAATTTTTATAAATTTTAAACGATTTTTGACAGTAAAACAGCTCTCTTATCCAAAATGTGGATGAGAACAAATAAATACACGTTAATTTTGTCGAATGAAACCATTTAAAGTCGATTCCCGCAGAAATGGGCGAAAGATTCCTACACAACGCGAAGTAATGTAAATAAACAGGCGAGTCACTCCATCCCCCCCCACACCAAAATTGAGCCATCGAATACTTGCTCAAAAATAGCGATGTGATATATCAGAATAGGTCAAAATTTCGTGCTGAATACGAAAATCATCATAATTTTTGATTTCAATCCTCGTCGATAGAGTTCTGCCCCCAAACTTGATTTAAAGGAGAAACTGAAGAAGTGACACCATTTAGATGAAATGTAATTGGAATTTACGCAAATCAGACAATTGTGGCTGATTAGTTTCAACTCTCAGCATACCTTGACCCCGCAAAGAATTTCCAAGCCCCATTCCGCCCCCCTCCCAGTCAAGTTATAATAAAAACATTAATTTAAAAACAGCAATGGGCATATCAGAATGGTTTAAAATTTCGCGCCGAGTTCGAAAATGATAATAATTTTTGAATTCGACCGCTCTCGGTGGAGTTTTGCTACCAAACTACAATTTGATGTTTTTGAAACGTGTTTTCCTTTTTTTTTTCAGCAGTAAAAAAAAATCGACATCAATTTTTTTCTTTAAAAAAAAAAATAATAATGATAAAAAAGTATAAGTCAAATTAAAAAATTACTGCGACTTTTAAACTCAGTGCGAATTATTATTAAATTTCATTATATTTCACGACTATGTTATAAAATAAATATTTTTATCAGGTATGATGCGGTAGGGGTGGGTGGTGCGAAGGGTAGAATTTTTATTCGAGTTGATACGTGCTGCAAAATTGGAACTAATCGACTGCTACGGTCTGACGTGTGTAAATTGTAATTACGTTTCAAAAAATATAGTCAATTATTCATTTTTCCTCCTTCAAATTGTAGTTTGGGCAAAACTGCACCGAGGGAGGTCAAATTGGAAAATTTATCATTTTCGAACTTGGCGTACAATTTTAAACAATTTCGATATGTCGCATTGCTGTTTTCAAATGAATGTTTTTATTATAACTTGACGGGGAGGGGGCGGAATGGGGCTTGGAAATTTGGGGGGGGGGTCAAGGTATGCTGAGAGTTGAAACTAACCAGCCACAATTGTCTAATTTGCGTAAATTCCAATTACATTTCATTTAAATGATGTCACCTCTTCAGTTTTTTCCTCAAATTAAAGTTTGAGGGCAGAACTCAATCAAGGGGGGAGGGGGTGGTTTTCGCATTCAGCGCGAAATTTTGACCTATTCTGATACATCACATTGCTATTTTTGAGCAAGTATTTCATGTCTCAATTTTGGTGAATGGGGGGGGGGGGGACTCGCCTGTTTATTTACATTACTTCGCGTTGTACAGGGATCTTTCGCCCATTTTTGCGGGAATCGACTTTAAATGGTTTCATTCGACAAAATTAACGTATATTTTTTGGTTTGCATCAATGTTTTGGATAAGAAAACTGTTTTAGTGTCAAAAATCGTCCAAAATGCATAAAAATTGTACTTAAAGTGCAATGGATTGAAGTTGTGCAGGATACAACGGAAAAAAATCCCATATTCTATATCGGTAGAAGTATCTCAACCCAAATCCGTCGAGTTTTTTTTTGCCTCGGACTATGCCCCCCAAATCACCCCATTTAGGGGTCCTTTCCTTGCCCAGTTGTGCCGGCTTAAAATTTTGAAACTGCACTTTTTCGAATACGGCAGATAGTACCGACATTTTCGTAGCTCATTTCTTCGGTTCTCAAAAAAGAACGTTGAATGAACACTTTTTCGTGTTTGAGTCGTGGAAAATGGATACTTTTGCCAGCCCTCGACCAATACCAGCTAATTTATTATTTGCTATCGATTTTAACGCCGACCTAATCTTGTTTACGTTTAGGATTCGTGGTTATATCATCTGACCGTAGTTTCGGGAGGTATTCCTCACGTTGGAACGCAGTGCGAGCAATTGATACAGAAATTAATGGAGCTCGATGGCGATCCTAGTAAGTTGCTGGAATAGTTGGAAGGTTTGCAAATCGATACGATAGGATGCCTTGGCTATAATTGTGTATTTGTTTTTCCGCGTAGATAACGTGTTATGGAAACATCCTCTATTATTACACTCAAAAGAAACGTTGACTACGTCTTTGACCACTCTATCTTCTGAAACTCTAGTTATGGAAGCGTTGAAATTATTCAAGGTGGGCACTGTATTCCAGATAATTGTCCAACTTTAAATGATTTATCTTAATTTATGTTTACCTTGAGCGTATTTATGTTCGATTTGTACTCGATTCGGTGGATCAATAACTTTTTTACGCATTTATAGTGCTGTCAATTATTCATGTCCGTTGCTGTGGAATCTGCCGGTATTGATTATCACGTCGTTCTGGCTCAGAATGCTTTACAACAGTGTTTAGATAACTGGCAGTTACAAGCCGAATTGTTATGCGCTCTGATCAAGCAAACGTCTCCACATTCTGCTCATAAGATGGGAGTCCAGGTACTCTCCAAACTACGACATCGTGTAAGTTTCATTAACGCTTGCGCTGTTTTTATTTCATACACTAGCTTGCGAATTATCAGAACCGTTGAGTCGGACGTTTATGTAATTGTACCTCGTGAAAGTTTAGAGGTAATTTCGGTTCATTCTGGTATTACGTTACGTGTTGTCTGGTTCGTATACTCGCTGACATTTCATTTGAACGATGATTGAATGATCTCTGCTGCAGTGTAGATGAGATACATATGAATGAAATTCTCCCCAACGTCTAAGAAGTGCTAATTTGACTTTCTTTTTTCAAAAATTCTTTGGTTCAATATTGATCAAAATCACTCGATTTTGAGAGATTAAGATCTCGGATCCAGATTTTGGTATTCTTTTTACTTTTAGATTGAGCGTTGATTATTGGGAAAAAGTAAATGACTATTTGAAATTCGTATCGATATTTTTGAAATAAACGATAATTTTGAAAAATTATTTGTCCATTCGTTACGGTTCTGATATGTTTCAGTTTCAGTTGCGCGTTTTAACGTTGAAAAAATTAATTAATATCGAATTATCTATCTATCATTCGATGTGAGCGTTTCTTAGTTTTTGTTAATGTTGTTTTCGTTTTATTTTTTACATTAAAAGCATGTCGTAAATTCTTTTGTCGTAGATTTTTATTCATAGATTTTTTTTTTTTTTTTTTTTGAAATGTAGATACGTATTGCGAATTTTAAATTAGATACTCATTTTTAAATACTTATTTATGAAAATTATTTTCAAAAAGTATTTTTGAAAAGAAGTCAACATTTCATTTTCATTTGCGACATTGCTTCTTATTCCATTTCATTTCCTTTTTTGAAAACCATTTCGTTAGAATTTTATTGTCTTTAGTTATCGTGCAGTAGGTATCACCAAATACCTACCTACGTAGAAAAAAAAATAATAATAATAACAAAAAATATTCGGTATTATTAATTTATACGTGCAACGATAATTATAAGCGTATAAGGTTTAGGCGGTTTTAATACATGTTTTTCAGCAATTGTTATTGTGCGCCTCACAGTCTCTGTTCGCTTGTGATACTGCTGGTTCGCCTACAGTCGGAACGGTGCCACCAATGCCAGCTACAACAACCCTTTCCAACGTGGACAACTGTAAGGCAAACCCACCAACTTTTGTATTCCTTCAAGGATGGCAGCTGTTAGCATTGGCCGTGTCTTTATTCGTACCCAAAGATCATAAAATATTGTGGTATTTGAAATGTCATTTACGTCGCAACTCTGATACTAAGTAAGATGGATGTTTGACAAACATGCGCTCCTCCGCCTATTACCGAAACAGTATTATCGACCGAAATTGTACGCTTTTTTCTAAATATTTTAGGACTGAATGCGGAAAATACGCTGCTTACTGCGAGAGAGCCATCGAACGGACTATTCAAAATGGTAACCGAGAAATGAAGCCGTCCAGAATGGAAGTATTGTCTATTTTATTGAAAAATCCGTACCACCATTCTTTACCGCACTCGATCCCCGTTCATTTTCTCAACGGGACTTATCAGGTAAGTCTCGCAGCAATGTACGAATGATGCGATGAACTGAAAATGAAATAAAATCGAATTTTATCGTCTTTTCTAGGTTGTTGGTTTCGACGGATCAACTTCCGTTCAAGAATTTTTGAAAACTTTGACGCAAGATGTTGGTTGCAGAGATTCGAGCAACTCTGGTTTCACTTTATTCAGCGATGATCCGATCGAAAAAGATTTAGAGCATTATATCGATCCGCAAACCAAGGTTAGATAACGGACAACTTTATATCTGCTAATCTTCGTTCGGAATTTATTACCTATTATAATTGCGTTGTTTCAGTTATGCGATGTGATATCAAAATGGGAAACAGTTTTACGTGAAAAAGGCTCGGGAAAATTCGAAAACACCAAAGTTATCCAGTTAGTTTATAAAAATCGTTTGTACTTCAGGCATTCGATGAAAAAAGAAACTGACCGCGAACGATTATTGATGTGTTATCAAACCAATCATCAAATCGTAAACGGACGATTCCCATTAACCAAAGAATTAGCTTTAGAATTAGCCGCTCTGATGGCTCAGGTAAGCAAACCAATCGAACTAAACAAACGTGTACCGTATATGTGTATGGTACCACGCTTTTTGTATCTATCGAATTCGTCTTAATACCAATTTTTCCGCCGTTAGATTGATTTCGGAGAATTCAATAGCGAAAAAGGACGTGGAAGCGGTGGCGCTAGTTCTTCTTCAAATTCCAAAGATTTAATTATTTTACAAGCCGTTGATAAATTTTATCCGTATAGATATCGCGATGGATTATCGCCGGATGCTTTGAAGTAATTCTTTCATCGAATGCTCTCGTCTCTCGTTTGACGATGAGTTCTCACTCAATTACGACAGTAACCCTAACCAGTGTAATTCGTTAATTGCAGAGAATTGCAAATATCGCTCCAAGAAAAATGGTTATCGTTAAAGGGTAGATCATTGCTGGACTGCGTTCGAATATATCTCACATGTACGCGCAAATGGCCATACTTTGGAGCTTCTCTATTTCAAGCTAAGGTATCCATTTTTGTATACTGAACGAGTCTTACATCGAAAACGAGATTGAAATGTTTATTCAAAAGAACATTACGTTCCGAGTTTACGCGTTGAAAAAAAAAATGACATCGCTGTTTTATAAAACAAGAAAAAATGTAAAAATTCATTTGCCTAAAAAATACTACCTTAGAGATTGGGTATGCTATCTCTGTAACGCGAACACACACCATAATCAAAATTATAAAATAAAAAAAGAAGCATCGCTCGCGATGTTTTTTTAATCTGATTCGCAAACACATTACAATCACGAGATTAGAAAAAAAGCATGGCTAAAGAGCCGAAACTTCCAAAAGGCACATCAAGAGTCCCTACAAACGGTACATATGTATATGTATAATTTCAACTTTTTTGCGCAATTTGGAGGGGAGTTATGCGAGGTACTAACTCAAAGAATATGAAAAAACGACCAAAAACAAACATTTTTTTGGCGTTGTGAGAGGGTGCAATACAGCTAAAAAGTCGGAATCTCCAAAAGGCACATCTACGGCTCCATCCAAATGCACATATCAAATTTCAACTTCTTACCTCATTTTGATGGGAAGATAGGGGACGAGTAACAGCCCTTTTTCTACGTCAAAAAGGGGGGGGGGGAAGCCCCTCATATCTTAGATTGAGGAGGTTGATTTTTGGATGTGTTATACAACTTTTGATTCTTTATCAATTGGCTTGAAAACGGACCATTTTTGTGTTTTTGACCCCTCAACACTCCTTCCCCCAAATTGGGGCATAACTGAATTTTGACCCAAATTCATCTCTACTTACATATATGTACATATGTATTATCCGCCACCAAACGGAGCCGATTGGCCGAATTGGAATTAGAGCGATTTTTGTCGGTATCGAGTGATGTAAATGATTTTAATGTTGGCGGAGGGAGATAAATAAAAAAATGAAAAGGTCTTCTAGGCAACCGAACCGTATTTAGCTGATATTTCCCCCTCATCAGCCGTTGGTCGTTCTCGATAGACCGTAATAGCCTGGCTTTCATTAACAATATGACATAGAAAATCAGAATAAAAAATAACGTCAGAATCAAGATAATATGCTAGTCGGAAAAACTTGTACAGAAAAAAATACTTATTTTTTATTCGGGGTTATCCGAACTGTAGATTTCGATTCTAGAAATGAGAACAAAGATTCTTGTGAAATATTGTATGCGAGAACGAAGGACTACCTATGGTTCACAATATCTAAATATGTAGTTATCTACTAAACTATTTATACCCTGGGAACAATACATAGGAAAAGATATTATGTAGATTGTTAAACGTAGAATCGTTGCGTTTTACAACGAAGCGTTTATGGTATTTCCAATGAGTCATAATTCAAACCTTTTCATGTACTTCTATTTTTCAAATTATAAATACATATGTAATGTATGTATGGAGGGACATGATGCTTTGAGAAAACAAACTAAACATATACATACATGTACATATGTATGTTCTGTATGTCTTGTATGTGCTCTTAATGTTTGGCTAATTTTAATTACAGTGGAAACAAGGCGAAGCGACCAGTTCAGCAGCCATAATGGTTTGGTTGGCAGCATCGGAGGATAACATATCGTTACTAGAATTGAGCAGTATGCAAATCATAGTTTCGTATTCGTATCATCAAGTGTTGACTTTTGGAGGTTGTCAGGAAGATTTCATGTTAGTTATCAGCACTGACGATGGATTGCGATCGCAAAAATTACTATTTTCTCTGAGTAAACCAAAGGTTAGTGAAAACTACTTCCACGCATATTACGAATACAGTACGTAGACTATATGTACATAGTACATTACATACGTGCATTCTGTATGTGCTGTATTTATGTAAGTACGTAATCCTACGTATGTAATGTATGCATGTATGTGTAAGTATTTATCTACGTAGTACTTACTTGAGTACGTATGGTATTATGTACGATGAAGCTGTTTGTTCTATTGTAACGTTTTGTGATTTTTCTTGGATTTCGCAGATTTTAGAACTGACTTTAATAATAGCCGATTACATGAACGCGTTAGGTCATAGTGGTACACCAATTGCGAATACGTTAAATCGTAACATTCAGCCGGATATTTTGAAAGCAACACCCGATCATCAGCTTACCAGATCAGATTCGAAAAAATATCACTTTGATTCGTAGTACCTAATACTACCTAGCGTATACCTTCACAGTTACTTAAAACCTACAGTATGTACTTACTCATGTATACTGCGTGCAAATTAACGTCTACGTACTCGCATATATGTATGTATACATGGTATGTATTCTGTACAATTGCACTCAGTACACGTATACCTAGAGACATTACATTGTATACATATGTTATACATTATGTACCAAAGTAGTTTGCAGATAGGTTTTAGGTACTGTATGTATGTCCCTGTGTCTACGTAATATGTACTCTCGTGTACATGCATATTCTGTACGTGTATCCTATCAAGACTTATTAATTTTTTTATATTTCTACGTTGTTTTTTAAAATGCCTTTCTACATCACAATTTAGACGACGACCTTTTTTTTTCATTTGAAAGAGATAGTATGTATTCGCGCATCGCGTATTTCCTGTCTTTTTGTATTATAACGCTGATATGTTACGAGCTTATTGTGTGTATAATGTTTCGTTTCTGTATTTCGACCATATTAATGCAGTTGAAATTTTACCATACTAAAATTATTTTTTAAACATTTTGTTGCCATAAGTTTTCTAATCAGTATTTTAATACGATCGTAAGTCTTCGAGTCTTTTGCCATATTTTTTTGTTTTTTCCTCTTTTTTAAATCCCGTTTTATATTTTAACCGTTACAAGTAGATGTAAGTATTGCGTTTTGTTTTTACTCCTAGAAATTGAGTATTTTTTAATGTACCTGTTTTTCGTGTTTCCTTTTCTCGTATTCATTGTAGGTTGCAAACATTCTCTTTTATTTTAACCACTCCAACGGTAACCAACTTTAACGAACATAATTTACTTACTTTTAACGTATTATTACCACCTTTTCATCATTTTACATAATATTTTTGGAAACGAAAAAGAGCTTGAAACTGGAAGATGTATGAAAAAAAAAAAAAAAAAATACGAACTTATTTAGCGTTTCCATAGATAAAAGTACACGAGTCCATCGAGCCTATAAAATGTTGTATTTTGTTGATCGAGAGCTGCAGACTTGTTTTCTTAGTTTTATAATTTCGTACTTTCGTTCCTTCTTTTTAGGGACAATATCGAACTTGAGTACGTCTACGTACCAGTCCTGAAAAATAAAAAAAATTACGTAGGTGTTGCACCTTTGAAAAAAAAAATTAAAACTAGTCCTTTTCGAAGATGTGATTTAAAAACGCACTCGTTATGAAGATTTCATTTTAATTTGATCGTTACGATGAAAGGAAAAAAATTGTTGTTAATATACCTAGACAAATTATTCTGTGATTATCAACTGTACAAGTTCGAGGTTCCAGAACGTTTTTTTTTTTCATTTTTTTCTTTTTTTAAATAAGTGTATTCTTTCTTTTTGGTTACTTCTTTTTTTAGTTTTTTCTTTATTACGAAAAAATTTTAATTAGCAATATTTTTTTTTTTTTTTAATTATCATGATTTTTGAAGGTTACGTACGTGGCCGAATCCAACTTACGAATTGATAATCTTTCTTGTTTGTAAATTTTTATATAAATTACATACAGTATATCTAATAATTTAAATTCGACGATACGAGATTTTCTATTAAAATTTTTCTAAATAAATTTTATTTATAGCGTGTCTAATTTATTCGGCTATAGAATTTTTACGTAACTACGAATCTGAAGTGATGAAAAAAATCGAAGGTTTTAAAACTGGTTTTATGCTTTGATTTTTCCATCGATAATGTATGGTAATGAGTTCCTATGACTGAGTAGCTAGCTAGCTACTAGTTAGTTATAGTTACCTAAATGAAAAACGATCCGTTTCATGTTATCGAGATATAATTTTTTGTTATTGAATGTATTATCATCTTTTGCGATGGAAAATTTATATTTATACACGAATTCGCTACCTATTATTTTTGTATCAACATTTTTGAGCGTTGAATTTTTCGGAGAATTTGTAAATTTCATCTTGAAGTTTACGTAGGTAACCTAAGAAATATTTTTCGGCTCGTAGGCAGTTATTTATTGTAACAAAAATCCCGTTCCGCACTATGGCGAGTCTTTTTGATAACTTGCATACCTATTCTTGAAAGAGTAAATTCTATTCTACAGTTTTTACGTTGACTTAAATGATACAAACAACCAAGGAAATCATCAAGTATGTGTTCAGCTCATTTGAACTTGTGAATTATGAGTACGACGTGCCACCTTCAGACTAAATTCCAAAGTATATATCAGAATGCTGATGCCTTCGCATGAAATATCTTTCTTTGCGGGAAATAAATAGATACTTTCACAGCCGTCAGTCATTATTCCCTGGAAGTTTATCTCTGATTTAGTTTCAGAGACCAGATGATCGTTAAATTTTGTCGTGTGAAGTGGAGTAAGAGCGTACTCGTGTAAGTATCGGTGAAAAATTTCGGAAGAAAATGAAAAAGGAACATCATGAGGATAGCAGGATACTGACAAAGCCATTCAAGTACGGACACGGAGCATTGAATATGGATAACATTAATTGCTTGTACCTACTAAATTACTGATTTTCGATTTCGAAATTATTTACGCTAAATTGTAGTTCAAGTAATTTTACTTAGGTATACCTATAAACCTATTACGGTTTGAGATCATTCTAACAACGGCCCAGTAACTGTGCTTCGTTATCCTTTTCGGTCAACGTTACATATTAATTTTCATATTTTTATGCATAATTTCTCACTTAAAACGTATCGAACAAGTAGTTGTATGTAGTTGGTGATATTTCTGGTGTTAGATATGCGTATAATAATTATGATACATCAGCGAAATAGTAGATAAATAATAATTACTAACGTTAGATTAAATTGCTAAATGAAAGTTCAGATCAATAACAATAGCAACACTGTCGTTATTTGGAATTTTTGCGCATGCGCGAAGAAATTTTTATATCCATACACACACACACACACACACACAGTGGTACAGTTATTTTGGTTTTAGTGTTTGGTATTCGGTATTCACCAGTACTACTACTTATTCAGTATTACACCTGATCTTGATTGTTTGAATGTGCACTGTGCAGTATGATTGTGAATGTTATGTGATTTTGGGATTCCGTTTTTCGTTTGTTAAATCGTTTTATCGAATTGAAAATTAAATAGTTAAAAAAATTTTTTATTAAATCGTTTCGACAGCGGTCATGTTACAGTCGATGTGAACTCTCGCGAATAATGATTTCAAGCTGTAATAAGTGCGTGGCGAATTGAACGATGTTGAATTCGATGCAGTATCTTTTCGTCATGAAAATTATTGACGAAAATTTATTCTATATTTAAAATTGGTAAGTAATAATCATCTGGCCGATGATAGTTTTCTGTCTTTCAAAACAAGATAAAATAGTCACCTATTAGCTGATAATAATTGAAGGGACTTTTCTCTGTCCAGCGAATACTGAATTGAACTACAAAAATGACGAAAAAATTCGAATTCAATTGGCACATCCCAGTGCCCGAGCCTTTGTTAAAAGGTTGCGTATTTGATCGATGGACCGAAGAGAAAGATTCCAGCGATTACGAGCAGAGCTGTTTATTCAAAGTTGATGAACACGGATTTTTCATCTATTGGAAAGGCGAGAGTAGAGTAAGTGAATAAGCATTATTCTCAAAACATCTTATAAATTTGAATATTGAACACCGGAAAAAATTTACTGTTTTTTAAACTGCTTATTCGACTTACAGGATGGCGACGTTATTGAGTTATGTCAAGTGAGCGATGTTAGAGCCGGAGGATTGCCAAAAGTAAGTCGATACAAACGTTATTGTAACCCAGTAGGTGGATTTTCGACGTGTAAAATACCCTAAGGAGGTACGTGTGATGATGTGCCTTTTGCGAATGAATGGAATTATTTTTTGCGAGAAGGATGTCGTCGGATGATTCCTCTGATCGTATTTACGGTTCCAAAGTTGCAATTTATAAACAGCGGTAAAAAATTAAGCGGGTAATTCGATCATTGTTTGCGTGCGTTATATTTGAATAATTGGTCTCGCTACGTCTGAATGCCAGCGGAACACCAGCTGAAAAATTGATTTGTTTAGTACACGTATGTAAGTAATTTTTTTTTCAACGCCGCTCGTTTAGTCGCGATTTATAAATTACACTTCAGTCTTCGACGCGTAATTTTGTAAAAACACGAGTTATATTTTCAATTTGTAAAAGAATCGATGCTCGTTATTCTTCGGTTGATAATACCGCTAGTACCTCTACCTGTACGCGAGTCGAGATTCGTGTTATTTTTAATTGCTTTACCTAACGCTAATCAGCCGTTTTGTAACTACATATACAAAAAAGAAACGCGAGTAATGAATGTAATAGTTTGTATGTATATTTAAGCGAGGCGAGTACTTACGAGTTATGTGTGTATAGCATGTCTGAAAAATGCTGCTTCTCTATGTTGATGATAATACTTATGAATTTGTATTCGATTATACTTGCGTCATGTAGACATGGCTAATGGCCACACATTATAACGTAACCTGGTTAATCTATGATTTGACTTACGTTGGTTGTAATGTTCGTGAACTCCTATAATCTTGCGTACACCTTACGAATACAACTGGGTAGATGGTATTTAATTTACGGAATATTATTTCTCCGCATATTTAAAAAAAAAATGTACTTCTTTGAAGGAAGTACTATAGAGTAAAGCATTTTGATCAAATATTGGCTTTTATTACAAATTCAATCGTTTCCAAACCATAACAGTCCTTATTTATAAACAAATTTTAGAATTCAAACGGTATCTTTTTTTCGGAGCTACAATTTGAAAGGGTAGGAAACACTTTTCTTCGTCAAATGAGAAGTGGTGTTTTTTTTTTTAAATTCTTTATAGGTGCCATATTCATAGTTTTCTATTTTTTTCGATCGACCGACGATTTGTAAAATACTATACAATTTTCCCGAGACTCATTAAAATCTGGTTGCGTATCATTAGTAAAACCGGTTTGAGAGGAATACATTCTGTATTAGATTCAAATAATCTTACTAACAATCGACTATACTGGCATAGATGAACCAATGGTACTAGTCGATATTGAAAGTTAAATATTCTCAATACAAACATGTAAATAACAGGCGACATTACGAATGTAGAGGTGTAAAATGACGAAAACACCGATTATAATATAAATGCATAGTTTCCTACATTCATTCGGGAGGCTAGAGGCGATACCTCACTGAGTAAACCGGCAGCAGTAGATTTTTAGCCCGATTTTCTATGTCATATTATCAATGAAAACCAGGCTATTACAGTCTTATCGACCAACGGCGGATGAGGGGGGACTATCGACAAAATCCGTTTTAAGGCCCTAGAAGACCGTTAAGACGATTCTTAGCCATGTCACATATTTATTTTTATTTTATTATTTTTTTGTTTTTTCTTGAACGTTAAAATCATTTACTCCGCTCGATACCGACCAAAATCACTCTAATTAGGTAAATCGGCTCAGTTTGGCGGCAGATTAGATATATATGAGTGGGAATGAGCTTGGGTCAAAATTCAGTTATGCCCCAATTTGGGGGAAGGGGTGCTGAGGGGTCAAAAACACAAAAATTGCCCGCTTTTAAGCTAATTGGTAGAGAATCAAAAGTTGTATAGCATATCGAAAAATCAACCTCCTCAGTCAATTAGGAGGGGAGATATTGGGGTTCTACCCCTTCTTGACCCTGAAAAAGCGCTGTTCGTCCCCTAAAAGTTGGAATTTGGTATGTACATTTAGTAGGTGTCCTAGACGCGCCTTTTGGAGTCTGGACTTTTCAGCCCCATTTCACCTCTGCACAGCCCTTAAAAAGTGGGATTTTGGTCATTTTTTTCTCATTTTTCGAATTTGTTCCTCGCATAACTCCCCTCCAAATTAGGCCAGGAACTTGGAAATTAGGTATGTATATTTAGTTGGGACTCTAGATGTGCCTTTTGGGGGTTTCGACTTTTTAGCTCTGCTTTTTTTCAATTCTCATGGTTGTAATATGTCATGAAAATCAGGCTAAAAAAAGTATCGCGAAACGATGCTTTTTTTTCCTATCATAAAGTTGATGACTTCTGTTATTGAAAGCATTTCTATCCATTGGTTTTAGGTGATGCGTTAAGCTTTTTGGATGGAGATTCAATACGTTTTTTATTACAGAGTACAAACTAAGGATTTGCTGAGAAAAGACCAAGGGGGAGGACGGCCCTCGCCTAGTAAAATTCTGACTCCTGATACTTGAACGAACAATTTTTTCAAAAATTTCGCCCTCACTTCGGACGCATTGTATATAATGTCCTAACTTCATCACTTCGAAGACATTTTGACCGAACGCCCC
This sequence comes from Ferrisia virgata, assembly GCA_900060175.1. Classification (NCBI taxonomy): domain Eukaryota; kingdom Metazoa; phylum Arthropoda; class Insecta; order Hemiptera; family Pseudococcidae; genus Ferrisia; species Ferrisia virgata. Next base: position 16,166 of record FIZR01011464.1, read on the forward strand.
TCCCCCTTCTCATGAAAAATTCTTCCAGAAAAGCTCCTTAATTTTGAATTTTGGTGACGCCACCGTAGTCAAGTTTTATAAAATTATCATCTATTTCCGGGATACTCGGACAAAGAAGTTGCGTGAATTATTGTTACTTGTTTTTGATGCTAAAACTTGATAATATTGTTTGCTTCGCGTACTGGTTCTGAAGCATGACGAGAGAGCAAAAAAACTGATACCTCCGATTAAAAAAAATACTCGGCAAACTAAAAATTTTAACTACTTGTACTATTTTCATTTACGAAGGGGTTTTCCCGAAAGAAGAATTATCGCCATTCTCGTTTGCACGCTTACAGGTATAAGGTATTGGACAGGTAGTAAGGTATTATAGGTGTCGGTTATTAAGTAGAAGGCGTATGTGCGAAATGATGAGTTTTTCACACTCCGCTCTAGTTAAGGTCAAGGTTGTGCGTGCGGAAGTGCCTAATCGTATATAACTGTACACAATGCTAATAATTACACCGGCTTATTAGCGTGTGTCGTGTTTCATTGATGTCTTCGTATTTGATTTGTTTTGAATTTTTTACACGGTATGTGAATCAATTTACGATATGTGCACGGAAATATTCGTTACTTTCGTATTTTTAGCACGGTTTTCTTCTCGCGATATCTTCGAAAATCACGTTATCCCGTTCGAATTAGCGGAAGTAGAAAAAGGAAGGGAGTAGTACTCTTGAAATGAATCGTTTTTAAATGTATTAGTTGTTTATTTATTCCTAACAAATCATCTTATGGTTCAAATTTACTGCCCGGTGGGAGAGTCTTGTATCGCTTCGTAGCTCCGAAGAGTAAAATTTTGCTAGGTTGCAGATTTAGTAGCATCCGCTTAAATTGAAAAAAAAAGTCTGATTTTCATGACATTTTAAAAATCATAAGAATTTCCTAATCAGCTTTGTGGGTAGGAAGGGTTCAATGGGGCCAAAAAGTCAAAACCCTCAACGGACACATCTGGGACCCTTACTTAATGTTCATACCTAATTTCAACTTTCTAGCTCAATTTGAACTGGAGTTATGCGAGGAACGAACTCAAAAAATAAGAAAAAACGACTAAAAAAAAACACATATTTGGGCTGTGACGGAGTGAAATGTGGCTGAAAAGTCGAGACCCCCAAAGGGCACATCTTGAACACCCAGTGAATATACATACCTAATTTAAAGTTCGTAGCTCAGTTTGGAGGGAAGTTATGCGAGGAACAAACTCAAAAAATGAGAAAAACCAATCAAAAAACAACTTTTTGAGGACTGTGAGGGGGTGCAACGGAGCTAAAAAGTCGGAACCTCTGAAATGCAGATTTAGGGCTCCATCAAAATGAACATACCAAATTTCAACTTTTTCAGCTCAATTTGGTGGAAAGATAGGGGAGGAAAGACCTTTTTCAAGGTCAAAAGGGGGAACCCCCATATCACCCCTTGTGATCGACATAGAGGGTTGATTTTTGGATGCGTTATGCAAATTTTGATTCTCTATCAATTGGCTTAAAAAGGAGCTATTTTTGTGTTTTTGATCCCTCAACACCCCTTTCCCCAAATTGAGGCATAGCTGAATTTTAACCCAAGCTCATCCCCACTCATATATATCTAATCTGCTGCCAAACTGAGCCAATTTACCAAATTAGAGTGATTTTGGTCGGTATCGAGCGGAGTAAATGATTTTAATGTTCGGCGAAAAATAAAAAATAAATAAAAATAAATATCTGACATGGCAAAAAGTCGTCTTAATGGTCTTCTAGCACCTCAAAACGGACTTTGTTTATACCCCCTTCCTCTCCTGTCAACTACCGATGGTCGATGGACTGTAATAGCCTGGTTTTCATTGACAATATGGCAACAGAAAATCCGGCTAACTAGAAGACTGGAATTTTTTGTTACGTGAATTTAGTGTACTAAAGTTTTTCAAACCTACCTTTCGAGGTTAGAACGCGTCCATTTAAAGGCGGTATTTTCTTTGGCAATTCATAAGAAAGAGAAAGAGACCCCAAGTCATCGTATGACGATGTTGAGAAAACTGATGACAAATTTTTGGTACACGGTTGAACCTTGATTTGATAACAATGTACGATGTAATTTTCTATGCTAGTTGTTGAAAAAAGTTTCATCAATGAAAAGTCCAAATACTCGTACACTTCTATCTATACAGGGTGTTTCGGGAGTAGACGATAATATTGGGGGGGGTATACCAAACCTTGTACATGTGCGTTATGATGGTTGCCTACCTATCTTTGGATTCATTGCTGCTGTTTGGAAAATTTAATTTTTCATTTGAGGTAATAAATTTTGCAACGAGATTCTCTAGAATTTTAATTGTAACTTTTGAACGAAAAAAGTAGATTTATTCCTGTTGGTTCTAATTTGGGTACTAATTTGTAGAGGAAAATCTGCCGAATAATTTGAGACCAAGAAAATGATGATTGGATGATAAGGAGAAGAATAAATGAGAGTTAAATGTAAAAAAACGTTTAAAAAAATCTTGCAAAATCTTTTTTTTTCGAAATATTTCAAAAAAGTTTGAAGTAACATGCCAATATTATGCATCAAGGGTATAGCTCTGAGTCTAACCTTTCAAAATGGTTCTCACCTTCAGGTCCCTATCACTCTTATTTTTCAAGTTATAAAGTATTAAAACCAAAAAGCAAACAATAAAATCATTCGAAATTTATTACATGCCCTTTTTGAGTTGTTTATTGGACCTTTTTGCGATCGCAAAACTGATCCAAACCAATCTCTGTTCGGGGTTGGAAGGTCAACAGGTACATTTGGAGGTCCTTAAGCACACCGCAGTAGTCATTAGTCTCTAAATTAAAACCCAAATTAGAACCAACAGGAGTAAATTTACTTTTATCGTTCAAAAGTTACAATCAAAATCCTAGAGAAACTGGTTGCAAAATTTATTACCTAAAATGAAAAATTAAATTTTCCATACTGTGGCAATGAATCTCCAGATTGGTAGTCAACCATCATAACGCACATATACGAGGTCTAAAGTACCATCCCCCCTTAATATTATGGTCCACTCCCGAAACACCCTGTATATGCGTACAGTACGAGTACAGTGCCTATACTTTGATCGAAACGTGGTTCATAGCCCGCCTATGGATTGCATTTTTTCTGAGTTATTTCCGAGATGACAGACATTTCGTCGTAATTTTTTTTTTTTTTTTTCATAAAAAATAGTTTAAATATCTAAATACCTACGAATGTATTTACCACCTGTACCTACCTACCTACCAGTACGTATCAATTTTTTCTTGTGGTATGAAAACCTTGATTTATAGTTTTATGTTGTGACGCACATTAAAATACGCGTACGCGATGTACAAATGACGAATATTTTTAATAGGTATTTCGGTTCGTACAGATTTCACGTACTCTAGGGGACAGTTTTCTCGTAATTGGGTGAAGTTTATTTATTGGTCTGTATCGACAGTGTAGATGGTACGAGAGACGTACTTATGAGAATAGGAAAATCTTATTGATGATCTGATCAGAGTATTTATGCGTTTTGGGAAAAAGTATTATTTCAAATTACTCTCGAGTATGTACTGGTAGTCTCATTGGAGTGAAATATGTGTTTCAGGATTACAGATTACTTACAACGTTGGCTAACAAACACGGTGATAATTTGGATGAAAAGTCATTGACCATATGTAGCGGTACCGATTACATCAATATAAATTACCAGCATATAATTTGTCCGGATGCTGAAACCGCTAAGGTAAGCCTTCACGAAGCACCTATCCTTCCTAATTATATATTTTACAACTGCAGTAGAAGTTATTATGTATAGGTACGTGTAAATTGTAATACGTAAGTAACATATAACCTAGTAGTGTGCAAAATTTATTCAGCTGGCGATACGCTAAATAACGTCGTCATCGTGCCGACACTTTTTTTTTCCAACTTGCACGATCATTTTGCCATCTCATGGTCAGTGTGATTGTTTCGATTTCATCTTATTTGAACTACACGCACTCGCGTGAAAAACAGTCTAAACCGATGGGGATGTAAAAAAAACAAAATTGGCCAATATTACGTATCACGATTCATCATATCTGCTATAATCGTGTGCAGACCGAGTACCAGAAAGCGTTCATCCATTGTTGTTTTTCTGGCGACAAAAAATTGCTCATCAAAATGTAAGCATTAATTTTGTATTTTCAAAAATGATGAAAATAATATTTTCACCTCGCACATGAGATGGGGAGGAGGTAAAAAGGCGTAATTTTCAACTATGGGGTAGTGCCTTACGATGCTGAAAAATAATTTTTTTCTACTGAGCACCTGCACAATAGAAATTTACCACCCTCTAAATGCAATTTTTGGCGAATTTTTGTATTTTTACCGCTCTAGCTGTTCAAATATGATTTGAGGGACATTTCGTTTCATAGTATTCTACTGCACCGAATTCTTATACATCCAAAACCGCGAAGTTGATCGAGTTTCACCGGCACAATTCGCGGTAATTAGATTTCGGTACCTATTACTTAAATTTCAATTTGACGTTTTTCGTTCCAAACTTAGTCGTGCGACCTATTAAAATGGGTTAAAATTTCGCGCCGAATTCGAAAATATGGATGAATTTTTCTCCTCCTCTCCGCCATCCCTCTTCCACAAACCTCTCAAAATTGATTTTTGTTTGAACTATTAGCCGCGTGACCTATTAAAATGGGTTAAAATATCACGCTAAATGCGAATATGAGGACTATTTTTTTTTCACACTCTACTCCCTTGCACATCTCTCCCCCTCAGAACTTGTTTTTTTTTTTAACCAGTTGCGAGGCTTGCAGAAATATGTCAAAATTGATAAGTTCTTATTTTTGAAGTTGAAAATTTGAAGAAAAAAAAAGTATTTTGACGATTTTTTCAATTTGACACCCCAATTTTCGCCGAAAAATTCAATTTTTATCATCCATGAGAAATTGCCAGGTGCGTGCAATGGAGTGTTGCTATTATAGGGACAGATTTTAGCGTTGTGGCGTATCCCTTCGAAAATACAATAATGCTTAAGCCCAAGCAGGGGCAAAAATTATGTTTTTTAACTATCGAAAACTGCAGTTTTGGAGATGATTCAGTCAATGATACAATTTTTCGGACTTAAAAATTCTAATTTTCTATAAAAATTCAATTTTTTTCGGCCTTGGAGGAAAAAAGGTTTCAACCCAGCGTGTTTATTTTCGAAGACTAAAGTCGCTGAAATTCGAACAGTCGACGTGTATTGGCGGCGGATTAGATAATAAAATGAATAAGGATGGACTTCGAGTCAATATTTAGTCGTGTTCTAATTCGGTAAAAGGCGCGTTGAGCGATTAAAATTGCGAGAATTGTTCGTATTTAAAATCATCGTAAAGAATGAAAAGTTGTAAAACATTTTTTAAAATAATGATTCGGGAAGCTCTCACGAGGAGTATTTTCCTTTTTTAGACCACGAATCTCCGCTCTAAATATGGTATGCAGATTCAATAGGACTTCTCATAATCTACAATCCAAGCTGAAATTTGATTGCAGGAGTGGGAGGGGGGGGGAGTCGACTTTTTGGCTCCGTTGCAAGCGCTCGCAGCCTCGAAAAAATACTTTTTTGAAAGGTTTTTGTTATTTTTCGAGTTCGTCTTTCCCAAATCTCTGTTCATAATTGAGCCGAGGAGTTGAAGAAGCTTGGTTCGTAGATTAGATGTGTCCACGAATGAAACATGCAAATTAGACTCCAGGCAGCCTATTGACACGATGTTTTCTCGAAAGTACACCGTTATGATTTCCTTGGTGGTGATAGAGCTTGTGGTGGTGTTGCCATCTTGGTTAAAAATACTACTACTTCCACTCAAATAAACCTGACAGCAGGAAACTTACAAGTAATTGCTGTATCGATCAGTAATGCTAGTCCATATTTTAAAAATCTCGCAATATGCAATATTTACATTCCACCCCATTAAAACGTTTCTGTAGATGAACTCGAACAAATTTTCAGCCAACTTCCGCCTCCATATGTTGTAGTAGGTGATTTTAATGCCCATTCATATTCATGGGGATCCAACATTACAAATAATCGAGGAAATGTAATCGACAAATTTCTTACTAAAAGTGATGCATTTCTTTTAAACAATGGATCCCATACTCGCTTCAATTTAACTAG
>FIZR01011465.1:0-14320 GCA_900060175.1 Ferrisia virgata
GACCTTTCTCACTACTAGCTAGCTTCGTGGCTGCGTTCGGATTACTTGAAGGGTCAGCCTTGCTTACGCATAGGTCATTACTTCTTCTCAATCAATGCTTCCCTGGCGAAGGTCGCGAAGGGCCAGCCACCATACAGGAGCTAGTCCGGTGGAGGACACAGCCACTCCCTGGCGAGTTGCAGTTCGGCTTTCAGGGTGTTCTGGGCTTTCTTCCTGGTTTCATCGGGGTGGCCAAATATAATATGCGGACTGTCCTCGACTACACCAGCGTCATCCTTCCCACACCTGAGACAGTTAGGCGTGGGTCTCTTCTTGAGCTTCTCATACAAGTACTTACCTATGTTCCCGTGTTCGGTTAATAGTTGGGTACTGTATGTTGACAAAGCTAGACCTTGCTCCAGTCTTGTCCGGACACTTGGGATGAACCTCCCTATAGTAAATTATTTTTACGGCTAGGAGCCAACATTTTACCATGAATCCTGGATAATAACCAACCATGTAAAATTGACCCAATGTTACCACACAACGAATGGACTGCATATCGGTTGTGGCAGTTCATACTGCTCTCATCGAATCCCATACTAGGACTATTTAAAAAGCAAAAAATAAAATAAAATAAAGGTAAAATTCTGCTTAAAAAATCGCATATGGTAGGCAACCGGCAATACATACGTACAATAGTACATAATGCAGAGTCGCAAATTAGGGTTGATTTCGCGGATACGCCGAGTCGCTGTCGCTATTAACGTATAACTCACTGTCGAAGACATTTTTATCGATAAAACAGCCTTTATGGCGTTTTATATTGCCGTTTATTATGGTAGAGATGCGGTTACGCTACATAACATTTTGTTAAATGTCTACATTACACATTTTGACGATATCAATTTTTTTTCGCTGGCCTATATTTGTTCGATATAGCGCAGTAGTGTGTATGAATATTATATCATATAGTACACAGTAGCGTACGTATTTGTGCAGCACAAAAGTATAGTAGAAAAATAGAAACGAGGGAACGAAGAATGGAATTCGCACAATCCCCTCTGGGATGGTATAATTTTATTATTTTTATCTCTATCGTATCATCTTAATAGTTGTAAATGCGAAAAACCAGTTAATAAGTGTTGTTTTTTTTTTCAGTTTTATGAATGTTGCGTTGCTGGATTAGGGTTGTGGTAATTGTAACATCAGCCTATCTAATATGTATCTGCTCGTTTATATATGTATACGTCGTCCTTGTCATCATTTCGATTTACATGCTGTACATATTAATATGTAGAGAACGAGTAGAGACACAACGTCGATATATTACAAATTTTAGACAATCGCAGCATTTATCAGCCGCACAGACAATTACAATCTACGTCATAATTTTTAGTTAAATTAAACAGCCCTTTCATTTTGCGGTTATAAAAACAAAAAACTCATCTCCTCGTAATGTAGTATCTCAATATTCGAGAACAAAACTATGCTCAAAGGTTGGAAAATGAAAATATGTACGTTTAGAATAGGTACCTAACTACCTCTTTAGATACGCAACACACACAGAGGTAGAGGTAGAGAGAAAAGGAGATGCGAACAGAGAAGTTCGATGATTTAGCGAAGAGCCTTTATTTTCCATCCTACTTGTTTCTGTATCTCTCTCTCTCTCTTCTTTGCTCTACACTCTCGTTACTCGTACATACGTACACTGAAAAGAAGTAGGTATTTACTTTTCAAACACGTTTTAAAAATTAATTCGACGTTCTGGCAACGTTAAAATAATATATCTATTTCGAATGCGAGAAAAATCTGTTCGCGCGCTGTGTAAACATCGACGCTTGGGAATTTTTCTTTTTTCTGGGTCGTTTTCTCTGTATTATACGTATATGTACACCAACCCACCGACCGACCTTTCTACGTATGTTGCACACATTACAACTCTTTTCGCAGGATAATGGAAGGGTAGAGGGTGGAAAGGATACGCGTACGCGGAATTTTCTTTCGGGTATACGTAGTATATTTGAACGGATGAATTAACGAGGGTGTTGTTCAGGCACATGCACATACGCACACAAATATACTCGCTACCAAGACAGAAAAGTCAAGAAACACGTATATAATCAAGATATACAGTAGTGAAACGAGTAGGTAGATGAATTGTCGTTCTTTTTTAACAAGGCGACGGCTCGGTTGAAGTATCGAAGAAGAGGGATTTTTTTATATGTACGAAGGTGCAATACACGAAAGAGTAGGTATTTATTCGTAAATAGAGAAAAGATTTACTGGTCTGAGAACCACAAAGGGATAAATTATCGGTATCCTGAAGGGAGCCATGGAAAATATACTTGAAGGATGAATGATCCCATTTTTGACACCCAATGTTTACCTTACAATTAAGTTGGACTACAGTGGCGTGGCCAGTGGGGGTTTTGGGGGTCTCGATAGATGATTCGAAATTTTTTACTGTACCCATAATACACTGCACTGCTAACCGTTATTGTTTCCTTGCCAGTTCCATAAATAAACGAAAAACTGCGACAAAATTTTTATCAGGTTTGCATCACCCATGTCTTCTGTTGAGACTGGCGATACAATGCCTATGCACTTGACCATCCTTTTCACATAACCCAGTAGTGCTTGTGATGTGTGTGTGTCTGTGAATAAGTTGTAGATACCTTTGCATAGTACATAATCGTAACCTTAAATCATAGCTTGTAAATCCTTGCGTTCGTTTTGGTGCGTTACGGTTTCCAGTTTTATTGGCGTAATATTGGTTTTATTTCTTTTTCTTCTTCTTCTTTATCATCATCATCATCAACAATAGGTCTGTCATTCACAACCATATTGCACCTAAAAGAGCGGGCCATCTATCACCATCCTGTGCCTATGAAGCAACTTGTTACCACACAGCCTAAGTAAGCTTTGATGATATCAGACCACCTATTCGGAGATCTTACTCTCTATCTTTTTCCAGGGATGTTCCCAAAGAGGATGTTTTCTTTGAGATTTCTGACTTCCCTCCAGTCACATGGCCAAAATACCCTAGAATGCATCTTTCACATAGAACACTTAATCGGACTGGCTTTTTTTATTTTGTTAATGATTGAAATGTTGGTTCGTCGCACAGTCTACGATATCCTCAGCATCTGTTCCGAGACCCCCTTCTGAAAGGCATCAATTCTTCTTTCATCATTTGCCTTCAACATCCATGTTTCTGCAGTGAATAAGGAAGCAGAGAAAACAAGTCATCATATCAGTCACTTTCTTGTCAATCTGAAGATCTTGTTATTACACGTGACACTAAACAGTCTAGTCATGCTCAGAGCTATCGGGCGCTATATCTCTGCCAATGAGCCTCCATATGCTTCAATTGCAGAGTCTAAATATACCAGAGTATTGAATTTTTCGTGCTTGCTTAAGGTTGTAAAAAACTGGAAGACACTTGACACGATCCCCCACCATGACTTTCAATGGAAAAATATTTAGGTAATCATTAAAAAACGCAAATTAAATGAAAGTGATAATTTGAATGTGCTGTCAATACCACCATTCAATCGCATTCCTAATTCTGAAAAGGTTGGTGTTTTGAAGAATACATGGAAGTTGGAAATTGATTATTTGATTCCCATAAGCACCAAAAACAACCCAAATTCGCAATTTCAATATGCATGGTTCAACAGATTCCAATGGTTGGCTTATTCAGAAAGCAAAGGTGGCATTGGCATTAACAAATAAGAAGCCAGGGTCAGAGATCAAAAACTTGGTAGTTTGGTTACTGAAGAAATACGTAACCGGAAACATGCTTTAAAAAATTTCCATGATTTCAAAACAAATACTTATCACAAAAATTGTTTGACCAATTTTGAAAATTTTCAGGTAAATCAATAACAATTGAAATTGTCCTGTTCATGAGCAAATTAATACTGCTAAACTTGACAAAGTTGAAGAAAATTGAAGGTTGGTTGTTCCAATTATTAAATATGTTGTTCTTTGTGTAAAGCAAGGTATGCCACTTTAAGGACATCGTAAATCACCTAATAACGCAACTCTCAACAATCCATTGCACAGCAAAGGTAATTTTGCAGCAATTTTACATTATGGTTTAAATGTTGCAGAACAAGACGATCTTAGACAAACGTGAGAAAAATATCAAAATAAACCTGCCTGCCTTTTGACTGTGTGGTAAAAATTGGATTTTCTTCCTGTATGAAATTTAAAAATAAGGTTTACAGGTTTTTCCATCAACCAATACCCTTCTCTTATTATGTAGCAAAGAGAAAATCTCGCGACAATGAAACGCTGTTTTCATATCAAAATTGCTGTATTGTATTGGGCTCCAAAGCAGGAACAGAAAATGCAGAAGGACTTTGTGATATTTGAAATTGAATTTGGCTAACATATACCTAGTAATATATGACACACTGAATATATTTTTCCAGATATAAACATTTATTTCTGAATTATTCAGCTAGTTATTCTTGGTATCAAATTAAATCTGATTCAATCATTAAAACACTTAAAGCACTATAAAATGCGTTCGATTGTTTTACACATTATAATAGTGGTGTGGTTCTGTTAAATTGGCGGGGAGCTTGTACTGGGATTTTTTCTTCTTTTAATTAGAAGAGAGTGGGCATTTGTTAATGTGAAAATCTGTGCTCATCATTACAAATATCATACAGGAAGCAGATCCGGCTTTGATCCCACTCAGTTCAAGAGCAGATATATGTTTATTGTATTGTTCAGTTCATGTTTAAGGATATACAAAACTTGAGATGTGATGAGGTAGTCAGGTTTTTATATTTGTAGCGTTAAGCGCTCCACTGGTGCGAATAAGGCAAATATTTCATTATTAATAAATAAAATGAATTAAGACTCAATATTCAGAATTTGAGAAACCAAGGGAACAATGGCGCTGCTACCATGAGGGTTGATCAGTAGCGTTAAGCACTCCACTGATGCAAATATGGCAAATATTTCATTATTAATAAATAAAATCAACTAAGACTCGATATTTAGAATTTGATAAACCAAGGGTACAATGGCGCTGCTACTATGAGGGTTGATCAGGGAGAACATTGATTAGAATTGCATCACATATATGACCACTACAAGTATTTCAATAACAATTATAATTCTGTTTTTGTCCATTTCTGGAAACATTAAAATAAATGGGGTAGACTTTGAAATACAATAAATGGTGGTTGTAATAGTTTTATTTGCCTACAGGTAAGAGAGTAAGGCTAGCTAATGTCAACCGTAGTGAAGAATTTTAGGCATTTCTCTGGCCATGTTTATTTATGACGTGTTGTATTTCCTCGAAGTTTGATTTATGATTTGTACATTGGTATGGTATTGGAAGCAAGGCCGAGCTAAGCTATAACCAACACACACCTTATTTTTAACTAAAGAGTGAGTTACATAAGTCAGAGACAACAAAGGGCCAACATTGTAACATTATTTGTTATTTCAAATTCTGTAGGTGGAAGCGTATAGGTTTTTATTTCGTGGTCCTTTTTGAAACGTGTGGAAATCAATATCATTTCAAGCTATATAACAGTATAACTATCTTTTGAATATGAATAATTACCCTTTTTGATCTTTATTCCTTACGGTGTAGTTAATATTTCTGTCATTTTTTTGCTTACACATTCTCCATCCTTCTTCAGACAGTTCACTGCGACTAAGGCCACATTGAAACACTCGACATAAAAAATAGAAAAATCAACAAAAATTTTGATATCAAGGGTAAAAGTTGAAGTGTACCTACAAGTAGCCCTCACATTTTCTTGCTAATGGTTTGAGTAATCAGAACAACGTTGAGACAATCAAGAAAATATAACAGTACATTTAATTTGTTCTTATCTAACAGCATTCGGTGTATTTCCAAAAATAATACCACGTTATCACTCAAGACTTGAAAGGAGATAGTCAAAAAGGATCTGCGAACTGGGAAGAAAAAGGCCTTCTCGCTAATGACAAGCTTGGCTATAATGTGCAGTGTAGGCTGCGACCGAATCTTTTATGCGGACATTATGTTGACCGATACGAATCGTACTGCTTTGCATTCTCTTCCTCTTCCTCTTGCTCTTACCACCACTGATCCATCCATTTCTATATAAATTAATAATTACATTTTAGAAGCCGGAACGACGCGGTATGTTGGCAGACCAGGCCTCATAAAATATTCATAGACGATAATGGTACTCGTTTTGTGATAACTGTTCGTGCTTTTGGTGTTTTCGTGGGCTGTAACAGTAGGTCTACGACTAATTCTTATTATCTTACCCCTCGCGTCCGGCATTAATTACGATCCAGATTGAGCGGTTGGTTTCAGATTTTCGAAAACTTTACAAACCTCCTCGTCTTCTTCTTTGTAACGTTATTTGATTTACCCGAAATGTTTTCCTTGTTTTTATAACTGAATGTATGTTGCTAAATACAGCATGAAGAGATTTTTTTAGAATTTATTTATTTACATCTAGCACGTTCTGTTGAATCTACATACCAAGTTTCAATTACGTAGCTCAATTCGGAAGAAAAGGAAGAAGATATATATGTATTACAAACTCGAAAAATAAGATAGAACAACAAAAATACAATGTTTTTGAGGCTGTGAAAGTGAACAATGGAGCTGAGAAGCTGAAACTTTCAAAAGATGTATAATTCTTTTCACCCAGCAAAAATATTATCGTGCTAAACGAGAGCACTTTTTCTGAGTTTCTTCAAGCTCAAATATTTTTGATCTGAAGTAAAAAATTCGAAAAAATGCTCTGTACATGTATTGGGAGTACGTTTTCTGCAACATGTCTAAAATTCAGAATTCCGTTCAGTCATTTTTGAGAAATCCTGCAAATACTTCTAATCGGAGCTGAAATGATTGAAATTTCTTAAAAATGGCAACTATTTCGATTGAGCGTCTTCTCAAATGGATTAAACTATTTCATTACTTCAAATCACATTATTCACATGAAATATGCTAAATAATTTTTCATTTGCGACCTTGAAACGAAAAAATAACGCAAAGTTCATTTCTCTTGAAAACTCTGCCTTTGACAAAACAAATATGCAATGAAAAAAAAAAGCGAAACGCGAAGTGCCACCTTAACATTAAAATGAGAACTGTCACGACTTGAATTTCTCCAAAAAAGTTGCTCAATGAATTCTTTACTGAAATTTGAACTTTTTCAGGGTATCAAATCTGTTCAAATTTTTCTTTCCACATCATATAATGAATTTTTTGATACTAAAATACACTCATTCGGCATGCATTCTACATGAATAAATTGAGAATTACAAGTATCAAGTTGTTTTTCACCATGTAACTCTAAATTCGATCCTCAAAATACGAGTCATCAATTCATTGTGCTTAGGTAGACGTACAACCTACATCACGAATATCAAACAAAAATATACACGATTCGGCGTTAAAAGAGCTACAATCCAATTACAACAACCCCTTTCTTCATCCTATTCTTTGCATTGAGTACACACGAAGGACTCGATATCGGTGTTATTTTTGATGGAAAACTAGTAATTACCAGCTAATGCATCTCATTAGTCTGTTTGTGTATTGCACCGACGCGGTTGTACAATTTAAAGTCTGCTATGGCCACACAGCACGAGAACCAACGTTACAAGATGAAACAAATTTATCCAATTATACAACCTTAGCCACAAATACTACAATCACGGTTCGCTGAATGCACCCTTTTCTTTTTAAAACTTATCGATGATGCCCGGATACCTCTTCTATTCTTCACTCACAACTTTACACATACATTTGTATAAACTTCGAACTAGCGTTTAACATACAAGTATGCCTCCCTGCCCTCCATTCCACTCACAGCATAGCACAATACAAAAAAGGTACGGTAATCGGGCGTTGTTTAAAAATGAATTTTTTTCTAATGACATTGTAATAAGACTTGGGGGCACCGGTGCTAAAATTTTCCTATTAAGAAAGTAAAAATCGCGTGATCAATTATTTGTGACGATGAATTTAGCAGCAATGAAAATTCAACTGGACGAATTTCTTGGAAACTTTTTCTCAATGTTAAATTGCATGCACACATCAAAATGTACAGCTAAATGTAATTTTGGCAATTTAAAAAAATTACATTCGTGATTGAATTAAATTAGCCTGTATTAAAGGTATTACATGCAACCTTCTTAATGCGTGGCAAGTTGCCGATATATCCTTTAATGAGGGTCTTGTGTACTTTTATAATGATAATTTTCTCATAAATTTCATTTTTATTCGGTTCCATTTCGTTTTCAACGAATACACAAGATGCATCACGTTAAAGCAGTTGACTCGACAGGAAATAGGTGGTATTACAGCACCTGCAGATTCATAAACTTATAAAAAAAAAACTCAGGGACTGTTGTTGAAAGCATCTTTCCCTATTAGAATCTGGTTGAATTTGGTATCAAATGAACAGAAATTTGATGCAGATTTTAAATCTGTGACAGGGATGTACTACTCCTATAAGTTTGGATGCCATTATACGGGGCTCTACATTGAGAAAAGGGCCCCGAGTTGACCAAAAAATGTAAGGATTGGAAACAAGACGTGGAAAGAAAAATTGAACAAAAAGGTACCGGCGGATAAGATAAGTGAATCTGCCCCATTCAATAGGGGAAATTGAGAACAAAAGCTGCATTTTTTTGTACTAGATTTTTTTAATGCTCTAAACACGAACCAAAAGAGTCTGGTCCTGTGTGGAATGAGCTTACCGCTGAAGTTCTTGATTGTAGTCACCCCCATCTAGTTTTTACCCATATCTGACGAAATATTATTTGTAGAGAAAGATATTTTGGGATATATTACCAGAAAAATAATTTTCGTGAAAAAATGATTTTTCAAGTTTCCTGAGATGATTCCTATTTTTAAAATTGAAAAAAAATGAGTTGAAAATGCAGAAATTCGTACCAAAATAGCAAAAAAATGTTATACAATATGTGAAAATTGGTCTGTGATACGTAGAAAAATTGTTCAAAATTATTGAAAATTGACCTAAAATATGAAACAAATCATTATAAGTCGTCCGAAATTATGAAAAAATGTTGAAAATTAGTTGAGAATTGATCTAAAATATGGAAAACATTGTTAAGAACCATGAAAAATTGCATAAAAATTTGACAAAAATACGTAAAAAAATGCATAAAATTGACCGAAAATCATTAAAAATGATTAAAAATGTAACAAAAATAGGTTGAAAATGTTGTTTTTTGTGATTTTTGATCAATTTTATTCTTCTTTACGCAAATTTTGACGATTTTTTCCATATTTTTTGTCAGTTTTGGCTAATTTTCGTACATTTTTGTTATTTTTTATCGTTTTTCGAAAAATCTTTACCCATTTTTTACATATTTTTAGGTCATTTTTCACACGCTTTCACTTTTTTTTGTAATTTTTCAACTTCCTGCACTTAAGAACCATTTCTTTCAAATTTCAAGTCATTTTCCAATGATTTTCAACGATTTTTGGTAAATTTTTATTTATTTCTGTGATTTTTTACTCAATTTTTGATGTCTTTCTAGACTTTTGATGTTCTTTCATCAATTCCTCTACATTTTTAACCCATTAGTATAAAATTTTTATTCATTTTTTAATAATTATTAACGATATATGGTCAATTTTTCACTTATTTCTGCGTTCATTCATTTTACAATTTTCGATGATTTTGAACTTTATTTTCAGATTTTCAGTCAATTTCCACTTACTTTTCAATATTTTTTCGTTATTTCTGATCACTTATCGATTACTTTCAAGGATTGTATTCATAAATGTTGGAAAATAGGTGAAAATTGACCACAAATATGGAAAATATTGTTAAAAATCATCAAAAATTGAATAAAAAAAGTGACAGGTACGCCAACACAGGCCAAAAAAGGCCAAAAATTGATCTAAAATGAAAAAAATCGTTAAAAACCTTCAAAAATTGTTGCAAAACAATGAAAAAATGTTAAAAATTAGCGGAAAATTGATCTAAAAAATGGTGAAAAAAATTAAAAAATCATCAAAACTTGGCTGTAAACTATTATAATTTAAGCTTGAAGTATTGAAAAATCAAATGGTAAATCGGTTGATGATATTTCTATACTTATATGTATATATCTACTTGGACCATACAAATAGAAGAGAAGTAGCATTTTTTTTTGGACAAAAATTTAATAAATAAATGGTAACGTGGGTTTTTTGATAGCACAACAAATATCCAATAATGACTACTAGTGAAAATAGTAATTCATTTCTTTGACTATTAGTAAAACTACTAGTTCATTTGGCGACTACTAGTAACACTACTAGTTTATCTGGTGACTACTTGTAAAAATATAATTTCATTTTTTTGACTACTAGTTAACCACTAGTAGTTTTATTTAATAACTACTTGTTCTTTTCATAAGGGATGTTTTAAAATTCAAGAAAATATTTTTTTGATATTCCTTCAGTAAGTAAAACAAACTTGAGTAATTTTTCATCTAACAAACTACCTAAAATACGATAGAATTGTGCACAACACAGCACACATATACATTATACCCTGTTTCCCAATCTATACGACTCGTTCTACGTAGCTGAAAAATAGGCAAACATCGAGAAAGACCTGGCTAGCCTACGTGTAGAGGAAAAAATATTAATGCGAGGTTACCTCGCCGTCTATTTATTATTCAAAGCCAAATGAATGGTCTTTCCTGGATACTTGAAAAATAAACATTTAGTCCGTGATTGAGCAATTTATTCTATTCGACATAGAATCTCCCTCGGTAGGAATCCATTATCGAAGAAATTTTCTACCCTAAAAAGCTGACCAAACAAAATTTCCTGCAAAAATTTACAAAATTTTCTCACAATACGTAAAATTTCTAAAACCTATTTCTACGCTGAGAAAAATCCTAACAAAATAAAAAGTTTTTTTTTGCATGTAAAAGAAATATGTATAAAACTTTTTTTTTTCTTTTTCTATTTCGAAAAAATTAAGCTCGCAAATTCGGTACATTCCGCATGAGCGGTTGTCGTTGAATTACGTAGCATAAAAATTGAAACTTAGCATAGGTAGGGGCGTCGGGTAAAGGGGGTTAAGTCGTCTAATACCAAGAGTCGACTGTACCGGCATTTTCTACCAAAAGCTGCGGCTATGTAAATCGAAACGAAAGAAAATGGTAAGTTTTAATTTCCAGTGGAAACGTGAGCGACCTACAAAATACCAAATTAAAAGGTGTACTGTGACTGTAATCTCGACTTTGCCACCACAATTACACCGCTGTACACGGTACGCGGTTTCGTGGCATATCTTATATCTGCAAGTATCAGTTATACTTTTAAATTGAACACGTGTACGCCAAATTCACCTTACCATTGTCTAGCTCTATAATTGCCTTTGTTTAGATAGAAGGGAAAAAAAAACGGTGGTTTTTAATTCAAATGCTCGTAACTCGCATACAGAGGATCCAAATTTGCTTGACTCTTTGTCTGACTTATTAAATGATGTGTATAGCTGAGTGCGATATGTTGTTAAGGTATAACATAATTTCAGGATAGAATTACACCCTTGAACCTTTAGTATCTGCATAGTATACGGTTACGTCATCGTTGAATAAAGGAAAATAAAACTTCTCCAATTTTTGAATTTTTCCTTTTTCCCCTTAATTTTCACAAATTATTGGCTACATATTTCGATGGTTTAGAAAATAAAATTTTCATTAATCTTACTAACACTATGCTTATCTCATGTTTTATACCAAATCTAACGCTTTTAACTTCAAATAATATGGTTTTTAAAGTAAACTCTGCTTTTACGTTTGTTTTTGCAGTATTTTTATTCACAGGTCAATATGGATACCACGAAGCTGTTCAAAAGCATGGTGTAATATGTGATATTCAAAACCACATTCATCGATCGCATTTCGAATGTATGCACGATTGTGGTAACTGGTGCACGTACCTGGGATGTTTTGAAGATGATTGTGAGGGGCTTGTGTGTCGCTGTACCACTAAGCATAAGGTTAATAATTAGATCATACTATTACAATAATCTCATTGAACGCCTTCATGTAGATGACTTTGCTCTTTCAGTTGATTCAATGTATCTCTTGGTGGATTTTTACCAAAATATTACTTCGATTATTAAATCAGCTACTATAAATTTTTTCTCTTTTCCATTAATCATATACCAACTTAGGCAGATCACTTTCTTCAAAAATTGGTGTCCTTAAAAACATGTCAAGTGTTCTCCAATCAAAAACAGCGTCACTATACTCACTCAATAATGAAATCTACAATATAATTCGCGACTCATGCCATCATTATCCTTCATTTTCTGTTACACTCGTAAAAACAATCGAGCTTCATATGAATTTACCAATGATAAGTACCCAGTACTCAGCCATACGTGAAGAACATCAAGTAGAAACAATAAACAACAGATAATAGAGAGGGCAAGAGAGATTCACAATATGTAAATAAAGCTAAGCAGACAACTTAGACGCAGAGAAAATTGAATCGATACCTACCTACCACATCTCATATACTTTTACATGATGAAAAACTCGCTTGCTTAATGCAATTACTCGTCTTGTAAACCAATCTCAGTAATCATGAACGAAAATCTTCGTAATTTCTGTTACTAAACTAAACTGAAGACTGAACCCATCCCAACGTTATCTAACCCACTCTTCCTAGACTGAGACTACCGTGGGTTAGTGCACCTAAATAAATGATAGAGAGGTTATAGGTAGGTAGTAGATATCTATGCCATGCGAACCCTCGATGATAATTTATCGACGAGATGAAAATACACTACGTTTGTATAACAGTATATGAGTGAAATCTAGCACTTCGACAAAATGTGCAGACTGAAAAATTGGTAGACGATGGAAGGGAATAGGGAGAGGTGTGGAATTCGTGAACGCGTGTTTCATACAAAAAAAAGATGGCGCAATATGAAATGCTGTGGTTCAAATCAAACGAGCATTAATTTCAATAAACATTCAGTTTAAGTCGTCGAAATTAAAAGTACAGAATGATGCAATAGTGCGATGGGAAGTTTGAACTGGAATATATGGTATTATTATGTCCACTTCACTCCTCCCCCTTCAATACTTTTACTTTTTAGCTGAATTCTCATAAATATTATGTTTTTCACATTGTGACATTTTTACATTGTAAACTTTTTATAACTTACATATTCGAATTCGAATCGTGTTCAGACTGTCCGTTCCATTCTCGTTATGGTATTCGTTCCTGAGTCATTCCGTTCTGTTTCTGATTCATTTTATTATTAATTCGGTTGTTCCGTTTTGCTTCATTCTTTACTACCTCTTTTTGCGTTTCAAGTTCAGCCCTTCCAACATTTTTTTTTTTTTTTTTTTTTCATCTTTGCAGCACTTTTTCTCCCTTAATAATGTGTTTACTGTTTAGTTTGTTCTTACACATTTTTCATTTTGTTTTGGCTTCTTCAACAAAGGATTTTATCATTTATTTCCAATTATAATCGATGAGATTTCAATTTTCAAAAAAATAAACTTTGAACAAATCTCTTGTTTCAATTTTAATAGACCTTGAACAAATCACTTATTTCAATTAAATTATAAAATCCTTTGTCCGAGAAAGCAAAACAAAATGAAAAATGTACAAGAATAAACTAAACAGCAAACGGGAAGGAAAGTGCTGCAAAGATAAAAAAAAAAAACAAAAAAAATGTTGGAAGGGTACATTTTTACCATAAAACGGGTACATGACCAAATAAATACCATGATACTTGAAATGGCAGTTTGATGCTACAGTCCATAATTTTAATTCAAAACCTATCCAGCCGAATTGATTTACTTGAGAAGTCACAGCTTGATCAAGTCCCGTGGCTTGTTCATCCATCAATACGTCCACACGTTCTAACTTTCCTAGTCAAGTTTGTACACACATGAGAAAAGAGTTGTGGTCACCAAATATTTATATTTTGTTGATATTCTTTTTGAAAAGATATGTTTTATTTTGATTATTATTGATTGATCACTTATTTATAGTTCGTTCCATTTGAGAAGGGACTAAATATGCTCAATTTTGCAATTCAAATTCCCATTTTCAAAATGCATTTTTTCGCTGAATTCTATTGAAATCCTGCAATAAGAATAAGGTATAGACCTCTTCGAATTAACATAGCAGACCTCGCTAGTCTGAAGTAAAATCTGTTATCAGTGGCTCTAAGATCTGTAGGTTCTATAAGGAAGATACGACGGGTTAGCGTAAAAAGGGCCAATCTGCATTTTTCACTTCTTTTCCAAACTTCAAACTTTTACAAAATTCTACTGCGACCGATTTTTGATTTTTTTTTTT
>FIZR01011470.1:0-22635 GCA_900060175.1 Ferrisia virgata
AAATCGAATGAATTCGCAAATTGTTATCTAGGCAATGTTGTCAAATATAGGGCACCACAAGGTAGAAACTTACAAAAATCACATGGGCACCAGTTGGTTAGTATTTTATAATTTTTATATTAATTGAAGCGCACCCTGGATAAAAACACTGTGAACTATTTTGACTATAGATATATAAAAGGCGACCATGTGGTGCCCGGGCGAAAATTCGTATTTTGACGTTTCAGAGTGGGGGGATCAATTTCCGACCATTTAAACGCAAAAACGTTGTGGCGCCCGATTTGGGCACCACAACGTTATATACGGGCACCACAGTGACTAGTTATACTTAAAACGGGCACCACTATGACCAAAACTAAATCTATATATATATAAAACCCGCTTGCCAGCAATATTCATGTACTTGAGCAAATCGTGTTTCCTGGTTTTGAAAAGCTATAGAATAGGAAGTTTTTTTCCTCCCGCTCTCACTCTCTCTTTCTCTCTCATTTACAAAACAATCATCGAAATTACCTCGAACGGAAACTCTTTTTACAAAAATATTTCCTAGGTTAGTTGGTTTGGTTACGAGGGGTAAACTGTAAAATGAGGGCTTTTCCTAAAAGATAATACGCTCTTGATATAAAATAAGGTTGACCTGTGAGGCGCGTAGGTATTTATCAGATGGTTATCAATGTTATCCGGATTTCTGTAGGCCATTTAAACCTCCATTAGTGAAAAACTTTTCGGTTGTAAATTAACGTGAAAATTTCTCTCTCTTACATAAGTCTATAGAAGGTTGAAAGTTAACAAAAAAAAAAAAAAAAAAAAAAAAAAAAAAAAACAAATTCTGAACGTTGTACGGGTCGCATAAGTTTCAAAATCTGGAACCGCAGTTTCAAAAATATTTCAAAACTAAGGGTCTTCGTATATAGATAAACGTGTACGTCTTTTTGCTTTTTTATTTTTGCTCCAAAAAAAATTCGAAGCCGCGGATAAAACTACGCCGAAAAACCGGAAGATATGTTAAGAATGGCGAAAAAATTATGACACAAAATATCGTATATGTCTTCTAAACGTTGCACACGGCCAATAAAAAATTCTTTATTATCTTAATAAATACGTCGGGGTGAAATTTTTTGCCGTTTAAAATATCATTTCGCGAGTTTGCAGGCAGAAAAATCGTCCCATTTAAAGTTATCCGTTACGTAGTATAATGTGAAAAAAGATCTACGCGACATGTCGAAGGTTAAATTTTTCTCAATCCTTTTTCGTGATTCTTAATCATGGTTGATAAATGTTTACTTGTTTTTCGACGCGAAAACAAACACGCCGAATAAATAATCGAATTCTCGAGTTAAAACTCGTTTACAATTATGTCGACGCATATTTTAAAACAACCATGCTAATTGGGGGCGTTGGAGAGTTATAATTTGTCAACTCTAATATCCATATTTTTCTTCCACGCGTTGAATACATTAAAATATTATACGTGTAGAGAGTGTTACACGTCTACGCGAACTACAACGAATAAGGGTTGTGCCGCGACGATGCGATGTCGCACTCGCACCCCCGCACCCCGCACCGCGACCAAAACATAAGGGTTGGAAAGGACGTGGTCGTTGAACGTGGCGGATTTACGAGACGATAAAGGTTTTTCTTCTTGATTTTTCGCCATCAAATCGCTTCGCTCTACACGCAACACGCACACGGGGCAGAGTGCTGCGGGTGCAATCTTTTTCTTAAATCTTCGACGTCCAAATACGTTTTCAATCGTGTTCGCGTTCGTCGTACCTCGTACGTAGTGTACGTACGTTATACGTTGTTTGGGTATATATATATATATATATATATATGTATGTATCTATCAAAAGCGCCGTAATCAATTTCAACGTGAAATTTTGACGAATAAGCGTTAAAAACGTCGAACGCCGAAGACCAACAACATACGCTACACTTGGAATTGTATTAATTACAATGGCAAAAAGCCGATGGTTTTGACATCGGAATACTCCAGCTCGCGTCTCGTGTGCTCTCTATCAGTCGAGTGATTTTCTCGTGATACGTTTTCTTCGAGTCGATAAAGCTACCATAAATCATCGCAGCTTTTGACAGCTATCTCTTGTCGACGCTGCCTTTCGCCAACTTTCTCTCTCTCTCTCTTTTCCTCTTTCTCGTTGCGATGTTTTAGAATTAAAAGAAATAACCCTCCGGCGGCGTGGCAAAGTGCTGTTGTTCGCGCCTATGTGTCTCAAAAAACATTAAATTAATCCATTGCCGCGAGAATCATCTTCGTCTCCGTAATATTCTCTTCTTTTTTTCTCTTCGACCCGACCCGTCGTCGTCGTTGTCGTCGTCGTCGTCATCGCTTGTCGTGTTGTCTTTTTACTTGTATATAAAGTACATACTTGTCGTTTCGTATAGCACGTTACATCTCTTAGCCTATGCTTAGACTTACGTGTACGTCGTAGTTTACCTTCTCTCACGTTATAACGTAAGCGTCATCGTCAGCACAATAAGACTATATTTTAAATCATCTCATTCTTCGTCGAGTTCATTAATTATTTACCGTTATTTTATACTATTTAAGAAAATATTAATTATCAAAATTCGACGCGTTAACGCCGTCGTCATCGTCGCGTTTTGACGACAATAACGCTACTCGACACGCTACTACATCACTAATGTACCACGTCAGGTAAATTCTAATGAATGTTGGATAGTACATAGCTACTAGCTAGGTACCTATCCTTCGAGAAACACTCGTTTAAAATTCAATTCCTACCTCTCTACCTCTCTCTCTCTCTTTTCGCCTTACCCAACATAATTCTTATTAATTGTTACTAAGTACACACGAAATTTATATCAACGATACCGAGATTATACGTACAAAACTTGGTAATTTTATTAGATGCTTTTCAATATTAAACGAAATCCTTTTCAATTTCATTCTAAGTTATTTTGAGAAAATTATACGAGGCGCGAAAATACCCCGCAATATTTTCCATAATAACCCTGTGCGCCTCTTTTATCTCCACCCAAATGAATCCTTTACCCTAATCATTTTTACTATTTGTCCGATAGATTTATTCTACTGTATAAGCGTGCTCTAACCTACGAAATATTCTGCACCGAAAATGCCTGCAAAACGTTTTATGATGAATTTATTCCCAAAAGCGGTCGTCGCTGTAAAATATTCCGCTAATATTTCGTAGTACCTACCTACCTACCTACCTACCTACCAATGTACTAGGTATACTGTGTTCAAGTGGGTCAACTCTTGTGATACGCGTGAGCTAATTTCCCGCTACTTTGGTGCAAATAATCTTTCCCAATAGAGTAAATAATTCAACTGTTTCGTGGATTAGAGCGGATTTTTTTTTTTTTTTTTTTCAAAAAATGGAAGGACTGAAAAAAGTTACGAAATTACGTCATGGTGAAAAGCCGTTTTACTTTAGCTTGAAAAAATTTCGAGTTGAAAAAAGTTATTAAAATCAGCCTTTAGGTTATTTACGAGTGAATGGTTTTACTCGAATAGATATCAGTTGCACTGGTTAAACTTTTTCTTGCTTCGTTCAACCTATCGTCTTTGGTAAATTGTCCACCTTTTTTTGACCCTCTTGAAAAACCGATGAGTGAAATTTAAGACACAGGAACAAGCGAATGTCACTGAGGTCTTGTCCTTTATACACTGTCCTGTGGGTAAGGTTTGACTTGTGCGAGATACAAAATATATTAATTTTAAAAATTTAAGTTTTTAAACCTGATTTTCTGTGTCATATTGTCATCTGAAACTAGACTAGAACGCGGGGAAAGCAGGGAGAATATCAACAGAATCCGTTTTGGCGTCCTAAAATACCATTACGACCATATTTGGCCACAGGGGCGGATAAGCTCTAAAAAATTTTACCAGGCTATACCAACGCCAAATGAATAATTTTTAGTATTTCATGAAGGAGGAGGGCGAGGGGGATTACTGGAATTTTTCAAAAATTAAAATTCGCAAGGGTGAAAATTTTGAGGTCAACAGATCGAAAAATGAACGCATCGACGTATTCCTAAGTTTTAAATGCTGAATTAATTAAAATTTTTTACGTATCAAAATGAATTTTTGTTTGAAAAAAATTGCGTATCATTTTCTTAGCCAGATTTTGAGGTAAAAATACAGTTGTTTTTACAAATACATTGTAACATAATTCGGTTTCCAATAAAAAAAAACGTAGCTTTTCATCTGCTCTGGGCCCTTTGCTTAATTTTTGATTCTATTCTAGGCAGACAGGCCAGTGCGCAGAATGGTTCCGAGGGAGGAGTTTTAATATTATGTCATCATTTCATTAGATTATCTTAAATTTGGATTCAAATTTTCCATGCCTAAGATTACTTGAATGTAACGTGCATGTCCTAAAAATACATGTGCCCGAGTGGAGCGAGGGCAAAGGCGTTTGAAAAAATGATAAAATCTTAAAATGAATAGCAGTATCCGCCTCACTCCATGGCTTGAGCAGAAACCCTAAAAGTTGCTTCACAATGAAGAAAAAAATTGTAAAACTTTGAAATTTATCAATTTTTTTCTTAAAAGTTGATGATTTTCCGTTTTGCAATATTAATATATATATTTTATGCGTTACGAAGCAACCTTCAGGGTTTCTACTCGGGCCATAGAGTGGTGCGTTTATGGCTACTCATTTTAAAAATTTTTAGTGGGGAGCTCGCAAGAGCTTTTCCATAAATTATTCGCAAAAAAGTGAAAAAAAAATGAAAATTTTGAACTAAATTTTGAATGCTTATATCGCCATAGTTTGCAAACCACTTCATACTCGCTCTTGATATTTTTTACATAGCCTCTCACTCATATTCTTTGCTTTGTAGCGTCATCGTTTTGCTTCTCTCGCATTTATTTTTAAAATTAAAATTTTTTCTATTTTTGTCCACAAATGACTCAAATTTATTTCTTCAATTGGTATTGGTTTCTCTGCATTACTGCAACCCTCCAGGTTATCACCGCAACCAGCGAGCTAAAGAGGGCTCTCCTGTTCATTTAAAATTTTTTGAATGAGGTGCTCATAACAGCTCTTTTAAAAGTTATTCACAAAAAACTAAAAAAGTTACAAATTTTTTCGCTATATTTGTTTGTATTTTTTTGTCATATTTTACAACCCATTTCGCCCCTGCTCTTTGTTTTTATACAATACATACTCAAGTGTGTATACTGTTTTCGAGCAAGCACCGAGTTTTTATCATTGTTAATTTTTTTTACATGAATTTTTGAAGTGAATGGCAGATTTAGGTGGAAATTAAATTTTGAAAATAGCATTTCTCTGCTCTTTCGATTCTTTTGGTATGCTAACCATTATACATGTATGTCTCATGGGTTGATCTGTCACTGGTATAAGGGAAGGGAGGTTAATGCGAAGCACCTGGTATAAATACTGCATACACTTATTTACCTTAGATTTAAAATCAACACCATTGAGAATTTTTATTTTTATTTTTTTGAACTTCGAAAACTTAATGCTTTTTTGAATTCGAAATAGCATTTTTTTTTTCAAAATTCTAGCCTTGCTTCGCTGGGGCATGTATTCATAAGTTCTTCTTTTCATTACATGGGGAAAATTTAACCCCCCCCCCTTCAACACACCCTTCCATGATGGATTAACCACGCTCAGAAAGTTTTTTCGTGTTTGTTGAATTTCATACAAAATTGCTAGAAATCTTTCAAAATCTGTTTAAATTTTGAATAGGTGTTTAAAACATCTTGTAAATTGATATTGAAATTTTTATAAAATTTTAAAACTATTTTGCTAAAAAACTTGTTTTTTTTGTACTTTAAGAAATGCATTTTTTTTTTTGTTTCAAATTGTATTTCTGTAAAAAATCTGTCAGCCATTCATGCTAGTTGCCTATTTCACTTGAGAACAAATCTTAAGATTACGATCTCCCTATCCCTTCTGAGTTAGAAAAATAATTCTACATAGCTCAAATATAAATTTTTAACCCAATATTTTGATTTTTAGCCTGGGGCCATAGTCCTCGCTCATATGATGCCATCTAACTCCCCCTATGATTAGATTGGCAAAAGTGGAAATGAGTTTAGATTATAGTCGACTCATTTGTAAAATTTGCAGTTTGAGGGGATGGGGTACAAACATTTTCCAAAAAAAATCGGTTAATGAAGCAATCGATAGAAACTTGGAAACTGTAATAGCTGGAAGGAAAAATTTCAAAAATATGATGAAATGAACCGTATTTTGTGTAGTAAAATTTTTGTGTTATTTCATTTTAGTTTGCCGCAGTGTTTGGAATGTCGAAAGTCAGTTTAGAACGTAAAACTGTTTACTTTCGAATGCTGAATTGCAATTTCGACGAAAAGTGTAGAAATAAGGTAATCAAGAGAATTTAGGGTTATGGATAACAGTGAAAAGAATAATTTCGTGCTTTCATAGCCTACTTTTTTCAATAGGCATCTAGACAAATAAATTTTTAATTTGACACCTAAAAAAATTGAAAGAAATATAATGCCAGTTCGACAATAGGCGAGATGCGTAGGTATATAAGTACAGTTAAAGGTGTTATGTACATGGATACGTATGTGACGAAATAGAGCAACGAAGGAAACACCTTTACCGGCAATTTTTATCCAAACAAATAGGTAGGTTTAGGTATACATACTGAATTATTCAAAATTTTTCATCGGCCCTAGCGTATAAATGTAGCATATCTGAGTCAAGTATATATATATATAAGTATGATATAAATTCGAAATTATTAAATCAAATTTAAATTATGCGTCGGAAAGTTAGCTGCTACAAAACAGTCTGCGAAATGTCCAAATTTTAAATACTGGTGAAATATTTAATACGTTTTTAGTATATTTTTCTCGAGGCTGTGCCGGTTTGAAAAATACGTTTTCAAATGTCACTTTTCAACGCCTTGACGTTAGATATTTTTCACATCGTATCTTAAAAAGTTTCAAATATTCTGCAGAATTTTAGTATAGTTGAATTTTTAAAGGCCATTTATTCGGCTCATGCTGTAATTCTCATTGAAATAAGGCGATTCACCGTGTACGCGATGAATAATTTAAATTTAAATTTAAAAAAAATTACTCGATTTATAAATTCTTTCTTGCAAATTAATTTTGCGAGTAAAATAAGAATGCTTAACAAGTTATCTATTGTAATCGAAAATTTTTGATTCGGATTGTACCTACGTAGAATGGTGATAGGAAGAAAAATTAGCTATAGATTTTAGTCATTGTTCGAGCATATCAAAAGGCACGCTTAATTAAACTAATAGAATTGAAATGGTTGATTTGATAAAACCCCGTAATTAATTTCGTGTCTCTTTTAAATCTCGTTTTCCCGTGAAAAATTAAACAAACCATGTCTAAAGCCTTTAGATAAAAAATCCTTCGCGACGAGGCGGTGACAAAAAAAAAAAAAAAAAACGTTCAGTTTTTTATAAAAACAAAAAACCCATCAATCAAACGACAAAATTTTGATGATAAAAAAAGAAACATTAATTCGTTTAGCACGTTTGCAAAATTCTTCGTAATAAACTATTAAAATCATTTACCGCCTATAATCCACAGAATCTGGAATAGTTTTACGTCGAAAAGGGTAAAGTGTATGAGGAAAATAATCGAAAAATATCGAGCAATAATAATATACAAGGCGAACTGTTGATTGAAAGATGAAGGGTAACCGAGCGCCTGTTCAATGAAAAATAAATTCCTTTTTGACACGAACCGTCTTCCAAACGTTAATAAATTAGCCTCTGTTTTATAAGTGCTTGTCTATTATCTTATACTGAAAAGTTTACTTTTCAAATTTTCTATAAATATTGTATTCGTCGTGTTAGGGCCAAGCACCCTCGGAGAAAAAAACGAACAACTCCCTTTTACGAGCGCTATGTTAATTCGCAAATGAAGTGCGAATTATTTTTGAATTTCACACGTTGAAAAACAAATGTTTGCTGTGTTTAACTTTTCGCTTATAACACTCGTGTAATTAACACTATCACAAATGAAATATTACCGACGTACGTAAGTTATTCCTTGTATTCCCTCGGCAAAAATTTCTTCAATAAATCAAGCGCGTGTTTTCGCGCACAAATGCTTCAAACGGAAAGCTTTTAAGAGAATGTTTTGTTTAAATGGAAGAAAAAAAATAAATACATGGAAAATATATCGTTAGATTATTTTGAAACTTTGTAATTTATTGGGCTTACCTTTAAGGTATAATTTTTAATAACACTTCTCATTTCATAGCTAGGTAGGTCGGTCGGCAGGTAGTTCGATAGGTATATCTACGTAGTACGTCTGAACAACTTTTTTTTCAACAAGTTCTATAAGATACTTTTTCGCGTGCTATTTTCAAATCGATAGTCTGAATTTTATTTCTATTTTTAATATTTATATTGCTTGATTTTTCAACTCATCTTATTCGTACACGAGCTAGTATTTTTCATTCGTCTTTAGAAGGCCATATTTCACCATGAATGTTTCGAACGGCAATAGGGGGAGAAAAGAAAGAAGAACTTATTGAACATTTCTCTTCGGTAAATATGAAAAAGTGAGTGTTTCGATTCATTTTCATTTATGAACTTGTATATATCAACAATTTATTTTTGGATTTTGACTTTTATCGTGATTTCTTCAAACTATTTCATAATATTACGTTTTTTAGACTGTTATAGGACGAAATGGAAGCGAAAGAAAATGTACGAAATCTATTCTGTAATCGTGAAAGTAGCATTTTCAGCATGTTTCATTCCTTTTCCTGAACGAAAAAATATTTATTCGGTTCAATACTGGTCAACTTCGTATCACACGGGTGTCAAAAGGCATTCCCCTGTTCCCTCTTGCAATTATTGTCAGACGACCGTTGAGAATAATTTTAAACGCAAGAACCTCCCTACTCTCCCCCCTTGCTCCCTCTCTGCAGAGAAAAAATTTTATTTTAATGCATTTTTGAAAGAAAATATGCCGGATGCCGAAGGGGAAATTTTGGGGAGTTCAAAACCTCTCTCTCCGTGGCCAAAAAAAAATTTAATTTTCCTAGGATGTAGGGCTATCAAGTTTGAAAAATCGTAGTTTTTTATCGCTTCGTTCAGGCATGCTTACTTTTTAAAACAAAATTATTCGATTTAGTATTTACGCGCCTAATTCGAATCCTACAGGCCTATGGCGGATGGATGGAGTCTTGGAAGATCATTGAGACCACGTTTGGCCGTGCCAGCTATTTACTTATTCCTATAGTGCAGTAGAAGAACGCGAAAAAAAGGAGTAAACCTGGACAAAATGGTTAGGAAAGATTTTTTTTGACTCATTTCCCCTTTGGCACCGGCCTGTTTTCTTTTAAAAATACATTAAAATAGAATTGTACTTGCGAAGGTACGTTATTAAATACATCCAAAATCCTCAAAAATCCTACTATTCCATCTCCTCTTTTTAAACGTTCGTTGTGGACTCTACCCTCCCCCCCCCCCCCCNNNNTTAAACGTTCGTTTTGGACTCTACCCCCCCCCCCCCCCAGTAACATTGCTATGAAATTTTATACTGATTACAAATATTCTGTTGAAAATGTCGATACTTCTTTTAAATTGGTAACCCGGGTATAATTTTCAAACTATCCGGTGCAAATTGCTCTTCAAGGTCTAAAAAGTGTACGGTAAAAATTTTGGGACCTTACTTCTCCACTGGCCCTTCCTGTAGCCCTCAATATGCGGTTATATTCATCATCTACCGTGCTCAACTAAATTATTTTATATGAAGAGTCAGTGGTGAAATAGGGGGCCAAAATCTTTTTCCTGTGACTTATTCCACTTCGGGAACGAACTTGCATTCGATATGTGAAAATCCTCGGTGGTAGTCGCTTCATCATTCTTAACTGGTCACGCTCTTTGGAAAATAACAGTTTTTCAGACTATGGACCCCAAAAGTTAGGGCTTCAAAAGAAGTTTCAGTATTTTAAGTGGAATATTTGCAATCAACATAAAATTTCAATGCTCCTTGATACTTCACTCGCGATGTTACAATAAAGTCACTTCAGATTGCTAGAGCTACACGAAAGGCTGTTAAAAAGGAAACATGGAATAGCAGGATTTTTGAGGATTTTTGGTTATGCTACCTCCTACAGGAGTACGATGACCCAAAAAAACCTTCCCTAAAGGTCCTAGAAGACCATGATGACCATTTTTGCACCCCCCCTCCAAACTAAAAATCATTTACAGGGCTCGATACCGACCGAAATCGATCAAATTTGGGTTGTAGGTTTGGATTGAGGGTGGATTTGATATTAAGCACGATCTTGGGTTAAAATTCAGTCATGCCCAACTTTGAGGGCAGGTGGTGCTGAGGGGCTAAAATTGCAAAAATTGTTCATTTTTAAACAAATAGATAGAGAATCGGAAGTTGTGTGACATATTTAAAAATCAGCTTTCTACGATTAATTAGGACCGGATAAATGATTTTCTCCTTTTTTTTGACCTTGAAAAAAGCTTTTCCGCCCATATCTCCTCTGCAAATTAAGGTAGTGGGGTGAAATTCGTCGCGTACATTTAGTAGAAACCCTAAATGTGCTTAGACCTATCAGCCCCATTGCACCAACACACAGACCCGAAAATGTAGTTTTTTGGTCAGTTTCTCTCATTTTACCAAATTATGGCGCACATAACTCCGCTCCAAATTGAGTTAGGAAGTTAAAATTTAGCATGTACATGTAGCAGTGGTCCTTTCTCATAAGCAGAACTCTTGATGGAAATGGATCACCACTAAATCTACGTACAAAATTCCAACTTCCTAGCTCAATTTGGAGCGGAGTTATGTGCGCCAGAATCTCTTAAATATGCATTTTGGCATTTCAGCTATTCACTTCGGTATTTACCTACACCCCCCCCCCCAGGGTTGGACAGAGCGAACTTTTCAGAACAGCACGGGCAAAGCGGCCTCAAATCTAACTTTAGTAGTTATGCGAAGAGAAGGTAAGAGTGCCCGAGCTAAACAGCTAAACGAGGGCTAAATTTTTCAAATTTGACGACTCGTTGTACTATTTTTATCACTAAATCTGGGGAAATTTCGGTTTCCTAAACGGATGAAAACACGTCTGATTATCTCTCAAGTGGCCGAATGGTCACCAAAATGTCCCGGTGAGTTCATCCAACTCTGAGTCCCCCCCCCCCACTGTTCAAGAAAAAACTTCACAATGCGTTTTTTTCACTTCATGAATGAACAGTTCGCATATTTTTTTTTACTTTTCGAAAATCAGGCTCAAAAAGCAATTTTTTCTTAGTATATTTTTTGTTTAGAAGCTCTCAGCCCATGTGAGAGAATAGAGGTCATAGCTCTGTATCTAATCCGGCTGCAGGAATTTTTTTCCAGAATGGGTATTTTCTTGAATATTTGACACCAAAGAGTATAGTTTGATTTTTTTTGATTGTTATGTCCTGCTCAAAACTGCCGAAAGTCCTGAAAATTTTTTTAAAATCTACTATCGATGGGCCAGTTATACAATGAACTATGTAGTATATTTTAAGAGAGCTGAACTTTCAATATCCTCGTTTTAGCCATACTACCCCGGCCCCCCCAAACTTTTACAGGATAACCTAAAATTTATAGTATCAATGTCATTGTAGTATGAATCAAACTTCCTGAACAGGAATGTAAGGTCCAACTACTTATCTGACACTATTAGCACCTCTCAACATTTCTGATTCTCAAAAAACGTCGGTAGGCATTTTACTGTCATTTTATAAAATATTAATTCAATTTTCTTATATTATTATTTTGGTTTGCTTCGGCGTAGAAAAGTTCATCTGTCGAGATTAACTTCGAATACATATCGTATTTAAAATTTCAACTTTTCGAAAAATAAATACTTACTAAATATGTGTGCCTGTTTTTCTCTCCAAAGAATTAATTATTTGCTAAATGCAATATTCCCGGTAATTTTGTAATAATAAAAATAGCCTGGGCGCTTTTTTATTTTTCAAGTACTAGAGACATTTTTGTAAGCTTTTGCGAATCCATAATTCAAACAATGAAACACAAAGTCATAAATCTGTGCTCTCAACGACTTTTCTTCATCTCGGTTTTGTTATCAATCGGGTTTATGGCGGAAAAAAGTAATAAAAGAGTTGTAAAGTAAATCGTAAAACCAGTTCTCATTCGATGTAATATATTTTTTTTTTTGCCAAATTTCCTCGTTTCAGTTTATTATGAAATTCGCGACTATATACTTTGAAGAGTTTAACATGTGGAAGCACGTCGAAATACTGATTCATCAGAATGATAAGCGAATGCAGTCAACTGTAGGTATCTGCTTGTTTAAAATATGCGTAGATGCCTTATGCTGGTCGAGTCTCTGGGAACGGTTTTAAAAAAAAAAAACACCAAATGAACGTAAGTTCAAGTAACAGTGGCGTCGATGTATTTACGTATTTAATTGCACTGGTCACTTCGCCTTCTCTACCCCTCCCCCATGATATAGGTACAGAACAGATAGATAAAAATTTTAGGGGATGCTGAAGCCATCTACCTTCATTTTCAAAAATTAGCCACGTTAGAATCGAAAATTTTGTAAAATTTTAAGGATAAGAGATGGAAAATGAGGTTTTTGATGTATTTTCAAGCTTCAAGGGTGGAATTTGACTATTTATACTTGGAAATTTGATTTTCAAATAGGCGCGGCGTTTGCGTGTATGCAATTGCAATTGTACATGTTTGCAGTTTTTTTGTCCTGACTTAGATGATTTTGTGGATAAGCGTTTGCTTTTAAGTATTCGTACTGGGTATTGAATGAAGTTTGTTTTTGATGTTTTCGTTGTCCATTAGTACATTAGGCGCTCGACATAATATTTACCATACACGTAGATTCTAGGTACGTCCGCATGCATACTCGTTCATAGGTATGCATTCAGTACATGTACGAAACTGGGTTACAAAATTTCAATGTGCATTGGCGTCGGCGTATTGGATAATTCATTTATGAGAACTATGCACTGTATTGGTATGCGACTGGCTAATACACGTGTAATCGTACGATGGTGTTGGTTCGTACGGCGGCGTATACATATACAAGATTCGTAGATTATCGAGAGAGAAATTACTTAAACCTTCGGGGGATTTGATGTAATCCTAAAAATGACGGCCATCGTTTCGCTATAACTCGTTAACTGCTCTCTAAAACAAATTACTATACCATCAGTGTAATAATATTTTACTACATTGCAGCCGTCTTTCAATGTTGGCTGAAAATTGAGAGATAATTCTATACGGCTGCCTAAAGTTATTATTTACGATTCGATAGCAAAATTTCTCCAATTATGTGTTTACTAATTTGGTGAATTTTTACTGGTACTCTGGTTATGACTTTTTTTTTTTTTTGCTAACGTTTTTAAAGAAAGCATTTTTGAATTCGAAAATTTGATTGTCGTTATACTCTTGTAACGAGATAACGACATTTTATATAAAAGCATTCAACAAGCATCTTATAGGTCTTATATAGTCAATGATACGAACTAGGCTGCGTGTGCGGTAAACTGTACGATATGAGAAGTCTTAACTTTCTATTATTATCTTCATTTTTAACGCAGATTATATGAAATGTAAAAATACATACATCCGGCTTCTTTTGAAAATAACCAACGAACGAACGAACGAACGAACGTCGACCATTAAATTCGTCCGCAATAATACTATCTGACGGTGAGAATTTTTTCCTCACGAATTTCCTAGACGCATTGTGTAATTTCCATTTGAAACAGAACTGTACGATAGAGCGAAGACGTCGAGAGAGGTAATAAATGGCACCGTAAAAGGCTTTGCGTTGGTGGATCAATCACACAAAAAGACACCTTAAGGCCGACTATCAAAGAGACAACGTACGTAATGGCTCTTTGAAATTAATTTTGGTGCGTAGTTTTCAAAGTGAGGAGTCACAATCGAGCCACGATTTTCCATTTGGCAACACCGATACTGATTTTAATAGGTAATAAAATCATTTATAAGTAATTTCAATTTAACAACTGGTAACTCCAACGAGCGGCTATACTATCGCTTTAAGATAACGATACCGCAGAAAGCGGCCATCTTTCGCTCGTAATTAAATCGCTTGTTAATCGAGCTGATAATTTTCACGTTCAAATTTCAATTATAATTCGCAAAATTATATTTGAACCGAACGAGAAATTCAACCAGACTCTGCGGTGGTGTATGGCTTTTCACTATTATATCTATACGCATTCTTCCGAATAGTATGGTCTCTCCTTTTTTTTTTTTTTTTTTCTTTCTGGTTGTTTGTTGTTTGTAGAGAATTTCATCAAAGCAGCCAAGCCGAAGAGTATCGGTTATGGTTTTACAAAAGGTATTTTACATTATCCTGCAGATTGTGTTGGCCGTAACAAATTTTAATTTCAAATTTTAATTGGGAATTTGAATACCGAATAGACTTGTTGAGGGAATAATTCCAACTTTTAGATGCAAAGAGTATGCTGATGAATTTATGCTCAGAATCAAAATTTTTAGCTACATCGAGTTCATCCTCACCTTTTAATTATGGTGAAATTTTAGCGTACCATAAAATTGAGTTGGTGAGTGTACTTTATAATACGACTGGTGGAAATTTGAAATTTTCATTATCTCACGTTATCTTATATTCCCCTATCGATTTAAAATTGTGTCTAGGATTACAAGAAGGTTCGCTTGTACGAGTGTACTTAATACTTTCTCTTGAAACTTTAGAATGGTTTTGAAATTTCGTGGAAAGTGAAAAATTACTTTCAATACAATCTACACAATTATTTGAAAATTTACCCAGTTAACTAATTTACGTATGATTTTCAATTTTTCTTTGTTTTATTATGAATATGTAGATGTACGTACTGAGTGTTCTGCATTAACCTAGCCATCCTTATTATGTACCATTGATAGGGCCGATCGTGAAACCTACATGTATGATTATTAGCATAGGCAAAAAATCGAAGTGACTGTGATTTGCAGTTTTTGAAATTTCATTTTCACCCAAACATGCCACTTCCTTTGAAAATTCATGGAAAAAAATTAATAATTTTAGTTTAAAACGAAAGTGTATACTTTCGAGTATATGTGGTATAAAAATCAAGAATGGGGGTGAAGTGGTTCGTAAAATATGATAAAATAAATACAAGAGAACATGAGTAAAATTTTTTAATTTTTTTTTTGAAAAAGCTATTATGAGCATTTCAGTAAAAAATTTTAAAATGAACAGGGTAGCTCTTTCAACTCCGTGGTTGGAGTGGTAACCTCCAGGATTGCATTTATGCGGAGAAAAAAAATCAATTAAACAAAAACATATTCAGTCATTTCTGTACAAGAATAGGAAAAAAAATATAATTTTGAAGGTAAATGTGAGAGAAACAATACGATTACGCCACAAGGCAAGGACCATCAGTAAACGACTGTGGTAAAAAAAAAAACCAAGAGTGAGGATGAACTGGTTTGCAAACTAAGGCGGTATTCGTATAAAAGAATGTAATTGAAAATTTTCAATTTTTTCAGTTTTTTATAAATAACTCCCGGAAAAGTTATTATGAGCTTTCCACTAAAAATTATTAAAGTGAACAACAATATATCGCCCACTGAATGGCTTAAACGGAAGTCCTAAAAATTGCTTTACAATAAAAAAAAATGTGAAATTTTGAAATTTATCTATTTTTTAAATAAAAATTCATGATTTTCCCATTTTTTAACATCAAGTATATTTTTTGTCTCCATTGCTAAGCAACCAATAAGGTAACTTTGTGCTCAGTCCATTGGCTGAGGAGGAGGGGGGATTGTACCGCCACTGATTTTAAATATTTTCCGAGTGGAGCTAATAATAACTTTTTCAGAAAATATTCACAAAAAACTGAAAAAATTGAAAATTTTTAACCACATTTTTTTATACGTATATCGTCACTGTTTGCAGACCACTTCAACCCCACTCTTGATTTTTTTCCTACATTCGCTCAGTTATATTTGTTGTCTTGTGACGTAATAGTTTTGCTTCTTTCACATTTACCTTCAAAATTAGAATTTTTTTCCTATTCTTGAATAGAAATGACTGAATTTTTTTTTTTTCAATTGATTTTCTTTCTTCATATAAATGCAATCCTCGGGGTTTCCACGACAACCCCCGGGATTGAAGGTGCTCTTCCATTCATTTAAATTTTTTTTAATGAGGTGCATACAATAGCTTTTTCGAAAGTTATTCCCAAAAAACTAAAAAATTTATAAATTTTTTTGCTATATTTTTTTGTATTTATTTTGTAATATTTTACAAAGCCATACATACTCAAGTGTATTCTGTTTTCGGGCACGCAGTTGACCTATCAGCGGTATAAGGATGGCAAGGTTAATGCGGAACACTCGGTAGATCGTAGAATGATCTACTGACGTTTAAAATACCTGCTTGAATATTACTTTTTTTCTTTAAACAAAAAAAAAATTAAAAATGAATATATTCAATGTGTATGGTTTTTGCAGTATAAATTGAAAAACGAAACTTATGTTTTGATTTGCTTTTTTCGGTTTTTGTTTTGGAAAGGAAAAAAAACCACAATTAAATTCAATCTCGAAGTTTGCGAATTTTTTTGAGTGGTTTAGATGTATAAATTGAGATGAACTCTTTGTATCGTATTTTGTTCTCGAGGCGCTTTAATGCTTACGACATTTTTTTATGCGTATACTGTGTAGAGATCTAACGATAGTATCTTAACGGAACTTCGATGTTATATGTACTTTTGACTGTTTTAAAGTACGCCTTTGAGAATAACATTTTGTTGGAGAAAAAAAAAAGAAAAAGAAAAAAAGAAAAAAAGCTTGGCAAATTTTTCTTTGCTTAACTCGCAATGTAGAGAGTAAGTTTGAATTTTGACTTTTTATAAGTGTTTAAAAATTACGAATGCGTTACAAGCCTGCTCTTTTTGAAAAGTTCTATTTCCTGACGAGCATGCAAAACTTTTACGAAACAGAAACATGTGTATTGGTTTTGAGAAATTCATAATTTTGTTATTTTTTCGAATGATTTCGTTCTTTGCTCGGTTTGTCTTACAAGTAAAATTTCGTATCGGTTTTGCTGTAGCAGTTCTGCAAATCGTTAATTTAATTTATTTAAACGATTTTCGCGAATCGACATAATACAATCTGGGATATGCCATAAACGAAATTCTGTCGTATGTGAAATTCGACGACAAATAAAAGTCCAGTTTTGGTAATTAATTTTCGTATACGTATAGTATAGTGAAGCGGATGAAAGCAGTACGCATTTTATAAAATGTAAATTTCTTGAATCAAGTCCAATAGTAAATTTACAGCGGTAAAAGTTTACTGGGCAAAAAAGAAAGCAACCTTTGTCGTAAACTTTTCGCCGAGAAAATGTCCGCAAAAAAGCTTTTCTTTTGCGGCGCGCATTTTTCGACTCCGGCTCGTATCGTAGGTATTTTTTTTTTGTGCTTCTGTTTATTTCGAGTTTGACTTTTTTGTTTACGACCAAATAATTCATAGACGTTTCACTTTCATCGAATAATTTATTCGTAGCTAGCGTAGTATTTATTCAGAATAAGAAAGGCGAGAAAAAAAATGGCGTATTACTGAGGGAAAAAAAATTCAATTCTATAGACGCGAACATTTTTTCTTTTTTTTTTTTTTTGAAAACTGATCGTCTTGTTTATAAATTTAAAGAATTAAGTTTTCTCATTAATGTAAACAATTTTACAAAACGTGTTATATATTTTGAATGAAAATTTTTCCAAGTCCGATGAAAATTTTATATTTTCTTTTTTTTCTTTTACCTTATTATCGAAAAATATACGTGTAACCGTGTTAACGAATGATAAACAGAGAGGGAAAAAAAAACTTTTGAAAATTCATTCAAAAGGAAACTGTTATTGTTTTCAAACTAACAAGTCGATAAAATTTAACGAAGCCAGAACTGCTGGGAATTTTCGACAAATTAGACAAATATTTTTCAACAGCGTATACGCAGGTAAGTTGGTAGATACCTACATCTTGTAATCAACGAATTTTTAGATTCAAATGAAAACAAACAAAATAGCTTGTTATTTGGAAATAGATTTATTTTTAGCGGGATTTTCTTTTATGCAAAATAAAACGATACTAATGTTTTAATTTTCATCGCGCGGCGGACCATTGATTGGAGTATTAATTCGCAGCCATAGCAAGCTTCTAAAGAAATATTCCTAAAATTTGTAAAATCACTATTACTATAAAAATTAGGCTAAATGTAGGGACCTTTTAGCGTATTAAAAAGTTTGAATACAAGAAACTTAATGACTGGAAGATTGATGTTTAATGAAGTATACTGGAACGTATAGATTATTCGTGGAGATGAAGTGAGGTGCGGTGGAAATTTTTAATAGTTAAACGAATAACGTCTGATGGGATGTAACTTTTCATTAGATTTATGCATGAATGACACGATTTCCGTTGGATTAAAACTAGGTGCGGGATAAAATTATGGCAGGATGAGTTCGACTATTTTGGCGAATTTATTTATTTATTTTTTTGGTACTGTTTATGAACATTTTTTGGGGAAAAAGTTTCAGTCTACTGAGAATTATAATCTATACATCTGCCTACGTTGTTACGTACCTACAAACTCGAAAGTTATATGATTTGAATATGTAAGCTGTTCCTCTTTTCTTTTTTTTTTTGGAATGCCTGTTAAAATTATCGAAAATCCTTATATTGCCTGGAAAGTATTTTCACTGAATTATTTCTTTGAATGCAAGAAAAGAACCGCTAAATTTTTTCAATCTGATTTTTTCAATTTGTCCCAGTTGCGTAAAATTGTACTTCTGATTAAAAATTTTGATATTTTAACTCGTTTGGCAGTGTAGTCCTGCGGTAGCAGTAGCAGGCTGGCGTATTCAAACTCAACCTTAAAAGTGCTGCCTATAAAACTGCTCCACTTTCAACTACCAATCTCATTCAAGTAAAAAATTAAAAAACTGCCCTCCGACAACCCCTTTTATTTATTAATTGATACTCGAAACCAAAAAATTTTAGCCTTTCATGATGATCGTTCCACTCGATCAGTAGTATGCAAGTTAATAAAATTGCCTACTCGGTTTGCCGCACAAAGACGTTCCATTGAAGATCATAGCTAGGTAAGAAAGGGTAAATCGACACTTGACTAGAACTTCAAATCAAAAATCAAAAACTTTAATTTTTTTATTTTTAAATTTTTTTTTGTTTTTTAATGTTTTTATTTTTCAGGTGTATTTTTCACTCAACTTTTGTTATTTTTTTAATTTTTATAACTTTTATTTATCAACTATTTATATTTTATTTTTTAATTTTTTCAATTTTTCATTTTTTTTAATTAGACATCTAAGTCAACATTTAAACACTTAGTGTAAAAGTCATCTATTTTTTTGATGTTTAAATTTTTTTTAATTTTAAAATTTTTCTATTTTTTATTTATCAACTTTTCTATTTAATTTTTAATTTTTTATATTTTTCAATTTTTCTTATTGAACATCCAAATCAACATTTTAACATTTAGTGCAAAAGTTATCAATTTTTTTTAATTTTTTTAAAATAACATTTCAATATAAAGTGCAGAAATCATTCATAATCATCTTTCATCTCGAATTTTTGGCCAAAAAATTAAACTTGAAATTGTAAAATCAAAAATGTTACTCAACTTGGACCTGTCCCACCCTTCAGACTTATCCAATATCCATGTCAGCATTTTAATATAAAGGCCAAAAATCATCCATAATTATCTTTCATCGCGAGTTTTTGATCAAAAACTTCAAATCAAAATTCTTACTTTTTTTTCACACTCAACAATGCATATGTTCAAACAAAGATCATGAAATCAACCATTAACTTTCTAAATTCCTCTTCACACTTCGCATATCAAACAAGACGTATCCGTGTCAATATTTCAACATCAAGTGCAAAAATCATTCATAATCATGTTTTGTCAAGAATTTCGATCAAAACCTTAAAATTAAAAACATTATTCAACTTAGACATTTTAACATAAAGTCCAAAAATCAGACATACTCATCTTTCATTGTGAGTTTTATCAAACTGTCCCACCTTTAAGACACATCTACGTCAACATTTCAACATAAAGTCCAAAAATCAAAAAAATTACCTCAGAAAAGTCTCGTTTTCAGAAACTGACCTCCAGCCCTAAGATATATCCATGTCAAAAAGTGTCACATCAAAAACGTTACATTTTCACAAAATGACTCCCAGCCCTAAGACATATCGATGTCAAAAATTTGAAAAAGATTTCTAGATGACCGTTGATATGGCTCACTGTCTCTGCAAGTTTGAAAAAATTCGGTCGAGAATTGTAGGGCATGAAAATTTATAAGCTAAACTCGTATTTCGAACACATTTAGGGCAATATTTGGAGAGGGGGAGGTATGAAGTCAAAATTTTTACCAATGAGTTTTCAGACCACAGGGACCAACTTCCTCTAGATAGTTTGAAAATCGCAGTCAAGAGTCGAAACATTTCTTCTTACCAGGCTATACGTTCTTTCTACCAATCATGATGATTACTCGGTGACCCATTATATGCAGGTTGAAAGAATTGCCTACTCGGTTTGCCGTAAAAACACGTTTTATAATATTTGAATTCAGAATTCCAAAGGAAACATGCCTTACTGGAAATATATTCAGAAATATTTCCTGAACCAGTTTGATGTGTGTAGGCTTTTATGCTAAGAAGAGACTTAGGATCGGTCCAGTATTTTTAGTTTTTGAAATACATTGAAAAGATTTTGAGAAATGGTGCAAAAGTATTGATTTTTCTTCTTAAAATTCGTTGGATATGAAAAGAGCCCACCATTTCCGTACTGTTCTGGTTGTGTAATAAACAACTCACTGGATCAGTTAGAAAAAGTTTGCAAAACGAGTACCAAAAATAAGAGTCAAAAAATTAGTAGCCAAATGCTGAAATGCATATTTTAGTTTTCACGCGTACAGTTTATTAATTTTCACGAAAATATTTAAAGCGGTCTAAATGTCTCATTCTTCGACTGAGCTATACGCGAAAAATTCATAGTTTCAAAGTCTGTAAAAGAGAGCCCCATTCTCACTTTCATAGACCTCCTAATTAATATTTTTAAAAATTTTCATTATCTTTCACTCTCCACTGATTATTTCTGCAGCCTGCATTCGAACCATTTTGGTTGATATTGGGGAAAAAATTTTAAAACGGACAAAATCGATGTAATTAATTTTGTATATTTTAAAAATCTAAATTATGTTTGAACTCCATCACGGTTCGATACAAAAGAGATGAAAGAAAAATAAATATTCAATATCTTCTCATCGCTGTTGTTGTTTTTAAACTAAACGAAAAGTTGTCCAAACATTTTATCGAAGCGAGTGAAAAAAAAAAGGAGAGGAATTTTCAGGTTCAATTATAGTAATATTGATAGTTCACGATATAACACACCTACGCATTTTGTATACATAGCAGCAAAAAGTGTAGGCGGCGATTTTAAAATGAAATTATAATCTAAATTTGAAGCGTAATGTTGAATAATAAGTTGAAATTGACGTTCAAATAAAAAATTATATTTACATAGTTTAAATCGATTTAAAATGTGAAAAAATTACCCACGTAATGAAATATATTTTTCGCAATATACGAAATAAAATTCAAATTTAATTTCCAGTCGATGGATGATAAAAAAAAAAAAGAAAAAACTACCTATGCAAAAAGTAACGTTTTCGATGATTGGTAATAAAAATACTTTTTGGTATAGAAAAAAGTATACGTGAAATAAAAACGAATACCAATAATTCGAATTTCCTTTAGGAAATTTGTTTCACTTCATCAAAGTGTATAAGGAAATTTTTCGCAGTTGTATACAAAACAGCATAATGTTCTATTTGAACGAAAGAAAAAAACCCCTGCGTTTTCTTATAGATGAAAGTATTTTACCTATTCGTAGTACGTACGAATGGCGTATTATAAATACGTTTATAAAACTCGTCAACTTATCATATCATTCGGCAACAATTAGAATCGCTTTGTAGGTATACAACACCATGCCTTACCGAATGGTAAAATACGATTCAGACAAACATAAAGAAAATGGTAACGTAAACGCCAACGGTAACAATTACCATTATGAATTGTCCAAAATGTGAAAAGTTAAATTACCTGAAACAAATAAGCGTCTCCGAAAGCGGTGCTCAGGCAAAATATATAATCTCTTTTTGGGTGTTCAGGAATCGGTTGCATTATGGCGCCATCCACGATGATTAAATGCTTCGGAGCAGCATCCGGTGAATGTCTTTCTCTTGAGTCGCACGGATAAAATAACAGCGTCGTGCCTTTCAGACAGACCCAGTAACCTTTCCAGCCTCGTTTCCTCGCTAATTCTATTTGTTTCTTTTTCCTCAGCAGCCACTTTTTCACGCTTAAAAATCTGCAAACAAAAATTTACCCACAATAAGTGACAGTTACGTGTGAGTGGGCCTATTCGTTCGAATATTTTTTACCCAACTAAATCGTGTCGTCTACATTTGTACGTATCCGACG
The DNA here is from genome assembly GCA_900060175.1 of Ferrisia virgata. Classification (NCBI taxonomy): domain Eukaryota; kingdom Metazoa; phylum Arthropoda; class Insecta; order Hemiptera; family Pseudococcidae; genus Ferrisia; species Ferrisia virgata. The sequence goes on from FIZR01011470.1 coordinate 22,538, forward strand.
GTTAGATGATTTATTGTTAACGTGGACGAAAAAATAAGAAAAAAATACGCACAAAACAAAAAACCAAAAAAAAAAAAAAAAAAAAAAAAAAAAAAAAA
>FIZR01011479.1:0-59877 GCA_900060175.1 Ferrisia virgata
TACTTTCATCAAGTTTAAGGTTTTCATTAAGGTTTCTTTTAGAGAGAGAAAGTGGGAGGGGGTCCAATTTAGTCTTTTATCAAATGTTAAACCTAAAAATTTTGAGCAGGATTTATTTTCTAACTTTACCTATTTTCCAGATGAGATGACGACGCGACTTAATAAATATTTTAAGAAGACCGACCGAGCCTTTGCTGTAAATCCTATCAATTTCGAGTACATGCATTATATATTTTGGACATATCCAACCAGTCTAAACTAACGGATCTTCGTCGTGACAAAACGATGATCTTCTACAAAAAAAAAAATGCACTCGGTAGAGATGAAAAAGATGCCGCGCGATCATTTTTGACGAAATGAATAATTCAATACGAGCGAAATGTCCGGCAACTTACGTCAATGTGTTAAATTCGTCAACGTAACTCTGGTCTCGTGCAGCAGAATACATATTTAAAAATGTAAAATCAGGGTTAAGGTAAGCGTGCGTGTGTGTAATGTACGCCTGCCTGCCTACCTGCCTGTACTGTGTGTCTGTATATATTTGTTTCTGTATTACCTAGCTTTACCTATGGGTACGAGATACCCTATATAAGCGGGGCACACGTCTCGATTATGTTGCTTCTTACGTGGTAGTAATATTAAAAATTCAAGCACCGCCTACCGTAGATACATTAACGGCGCGGTGCGTTTACCGGAAGATAAATGATTGTTTTGTTTTATCCGCAGAATGTCGAGGATTGTCGAGGTTAAGGATTGGTGCCGCTGATCTGAACTACAAAGCGTCCTCTCGACTCTCCTATGAATTGCTCACAGCTGACTAGCGACTGCATACTACACAGTTGCGTCAGAAGCGCCAAGGGTGTGGTAATAACATTTGGTGCGTAGGTACTGTACTTCCAACAGTTCGCGGATTTTCGTATCTTGGCCGCGGCCGCAAAAAAAAAGTACGCTCAGTCCGTTACTGTACCGAAACATTTACATGTGATAGCGCCAGCCCTGTGTAATGTGTGTGTTTACGTGCCGTATTATGTGACCTTAACCCGGAAAGCATGGTTTTTTTCACCGAATTTATCATTTTTGTGAGTATATTAGTGAATTTTCTTCTTTTTTTTTTTTTTTTACCAATTTTTGATGATAAATTTTTGCTAAATTAAGTATACGCTTTGTAGTCGGTGATATTGGGCGAATACTCGGCTATTTATCGGATGCTCAATTATGGTGCTGGTTTGTTGTGTAATAGAAAGTCCACCAATTATGTTAATCTATGTATTTAATGTTTATTAATATCAACATGTGTACCATGTAGTGCACGGATAGGAAATCGTGGTATAATCTGAGGTAATTTGAAACATAGTTGACTACAACATAATAAGTTGATTATGTGTTTTTACTGTATACATATGTATCCCTAACTACTAATGACGTGTAGGTATAATTTTATCACATTTTTTGCCACTTTATACCGATGATCTGCCGATGCCGTAAGACTTTTGGTGTTGAGGTTTGTTTTTTTTTTTCTGTAATGAAATCGCCCGGAAGGAAATTCTATACTAATTCATTTCTCTTTGATTTTATGTATGGTATTTCATGTGTATATTTATTAACAAATTTCACGAGTTATGTTATAAATTTCCCGAAGTTTAAAAATAGATCTTCGTATGAGATGTATACCATTCATCAAAGTGTGAGTTTTTTTTTTTTTGGTACAGTGCCAGTGTCATGAAAATTTAACTGAAGAAATTGCCAAAGTTAACAGTTCAACAAACTTACTTAAATTATTTTTCAAATGAGAAAAACAAATTGGAGTGAGAGAAATTATTCAGAAATAGAATGTTGACCTTATAGGATGTTTACTTATCTTCGTTCTAAATTATTAAATCATGTTCTTTTATAAAAATGCTGTAAAATTATCTACGTATTAAAATAATTTAATTATTTTGGTGTAAAAAGTTGCGAATGAAAAAATTGCTATAGGAATCATTTTTTCGGTTACCGTTCCTTTAGGCCATTTCAAATATGTATTGAAAGACTTCACTTTCAACACATTTCATTTCATAAACTTAATATTTGTTTATTATGACATCTTAATTTTCCTTAAAGTTTTTTTGTAAACACAAAATTAGATATTTTTATCGTACTTTTTTACTTTCTCATTCAAACTTTTATCAAGAAAAGTTGACTGAAAAAGAAAGATTCGAATTGGTAGATAGATTTGGATTAAGAAAATGTAAGGTAATTTGCCAGTAGTTGATATGTAAGAGGAAATTTTTTAACATTTTTGTTGACTACGTGGTATGTAATGGTCAAAAAATTCCGAAAAAATTATATATTTTACTTCAATGTATACTCCATCCAACCCGTGTGTTGTTAACCCCCCTGCCCCCTACATCACCTGCCTCTAGATAAAATTCCAAATCAACCTAAGACTACTTGCCAGTAGCTGATAACTCCTTTTCCTGCCCTCAAGCCGAATCCAGGCGTGTGAATTTTTTTTTGTAAATTCTCTCATATGTGTTTATCATTTTGGCATAGAAAACATTTCAGTACGTATTTTGCAAAAATTTTGAAAAAAATAAATTTCAAACGCGAACGTTAAGTTTTTATCAAAAAACAGAAATTTTGAGCTTCTGTTCAGTAAAATGAATATAAAAAAAATTATTAATTCATAGTTGGGCTCAAAAATGCCGGTGTTCTACCCTATATTAAATGGTCTATTTAAAATACCATTGATGTTTTTGATCGATCTCATGATCGCCTCACAAGTCAGCTCCAAACACAAGTTATCAACTATTGGCAAATTACCCTACGTAGAGTCTGGAGCCGGTAGCATTTGAATAATTATACTTCTTTAAATTCTCGCCCTCAAAATTTTTAAGTTCATTTTACATTAAAATTCTAACAATGTTACAAAATAAAAAATTGTGGCTTCTCATTCAATACCTATTTTCTGTACATTTTTCATTGCATTAAAATTTGTGAAAAAATTGCGATACTTATTTGTAGGTAATTTAAAAAAATTGTGAATTTTTTTGGATTAAAAAATTAATTTTCTAGAGTTTTGGTAGAATTTAAAAAAAAAAAATAGGTAATGAATTTAAGCAGTTCTTATAAAAAATGACGACTTTTCGTTATTTTTATGGTCTGTACATTGATTCGTTAAATTTTTCAAAACTGTTTAATACGATGTTAATCAGTTAATTTTTTGGCAAAGCAATTTATTTTTTAAACCGAAGCTAGACAATTAAATAAAATTGATCTCAAATCCAAAATGGTGACCCTATCCATACGTTTCAATTGTCGTAGCTCTTGTCTCTTCTTTAATCTGGATTTGCTGACCGTTTTATTAGTAAAATTTTGAATAAAGTCAAAAAAATTCAAAAAAAAAAATAAATTTACTAAAAATTGAATTTTTCTCTTTTTTTTTTGAAAAAAAATCAAAACATTGTATTGTTCTATTTTTTATAATGAAAAAAATTTAGCATTATTTTCAGTAAACCATTAATTATTTTAAAGACATCATTTGACGTTTTTGATTAAAAAAATACTATTTGAATCGATTTTTTACCATAATTATTTATTTAGTCGTGTAAATGGTATCATTATGTTATGTTTTTTTGAAAATGTAAAAGAGTATTTTTCACGTCGATAAAATTATCTAAAACATTTGGCTATATTTGAAAGAAATTTTCTTAAAGTTTACTTTTTCATGTTTAAAGAAGGATGGGGGAGGGGGCAGAAGAAAGGATCTTACAGACAAATTTCAAAGTTTAACGATGAAATTTTTGAAATTTTATTATTGTCGAATTGTTTTTCCCATTGAGTCTAAAGGAAAGTATATGAGCACACGCCAAATAAGTATAATATTTTTTTGATCCGTTGAAAAAAGACCATTAGTTATGTTCCTATAATTACAAAATAATTAAAAATTTATTCAGTAAAACTCTGAAGCCGAATTTCGAAAATTCTTGTGGTGGTGGGGGGGGGGTCAACTTTTTACTACGTTCCTTTAAGCTCTTATCGTTTAAAGATGGTATGATTTTTCTGAATTAATTTCATAAAAATAATCTTTTCTTAGCTTACACTATCTAGTTGTATACCCAGCTCCAAAATCTTTCCATTTTAACATCTGGCATACCTATAGGAAATAAATTAACTGCATATTCAATCGAGGTACAAATGAATTTAAAGCCCTAACTACCTACGGCCTAAAAAAAAATCGCATCATACAACAATAGAGGAAATTGAAATCAGTGGCATAGTCAAGTACAAGTCCATCTCTATACCACTCCTTAAAGTCAAAAAAATTTGAAATTATTCATAAATTTAAAACCAACCTCCTTGAAAACCTTCACTTCTCTACAGAAAACTTGGAGGGACTTCTCCTGTTGACAATTGATAAATCCTATTTTTTCAAAATTTTGTCTTCATTTCGTTTAGGGGTCCTTATTATTCCTATTTCTTGTACTTTTGAGAGTTCAGATCCGAAAAGCTGAACTTTCCAACTGAAAATACTTCACAAAAGATGTCATGGCTTACACCCCCACTCGAAGAAAATTTGGACCCTCTGTTTCAGAAATTCCTGTTTATACCTACGGTTGCAATTGTAGTTTCGTATTTTTCTCATTTATGTCTTTCCTCGTATGATATTGTTATGTATGTCGGTATCATTTCCTAAAATTGTTTACATCATTTTATCATGTTATCGCGTAACTGTAATTTCATCAAAAAATCCCAATCGCAATTTTTATACGAAATATTCGTCGAATTGAACATGTCTCATACTCTTAGGGAATATCATGGCATATCATAACTACGACTATGACGCGACGTTAGGTACCTATCTTTATAGGAAGAAATGATTCGTCACTATCTTATGATTTCCGTCCGGTTCTAGGCGTTATTTACATCCTCCAGGTACATGTCTGGTAGACCTATTTCTTATCCAATGGGAAATACGATACTTACATCATTATAAATACGTACAAATATCTCGCAAGATGATAACTCTGCGTATGTATATTTAAATACCATTGAAAAAAAATGAAAGGAGCTTAAGGCTCCCAATTTTGAGATATCTCTCTCCGACAAGAATGTCCTCGTAAATTTGCCGGCATAAGAAGAGATACGAGTCCGTTGAAGGGAGGAAGGGAGTGGACTTTCAAGAAAATTAAAAAAAATCATAATTTGTGCCACTTGAAATAGTGGTATGGCATTTTTGGAAGTCAACAATACCCTTAAATACACGTGGACTTTTCACGCTTTGTATTTTTCAGCTTCAGCCATACCAAGTGTATATCATTAATAATGCAACATTAAAACGTGATATTTTTTATTTGAAAATGAAAGTGGGGGCTTAAGCCTTCCATAAATTCTATACCTATCTGTGCCTGCGCTTGTACAAGTAAAAAAGATAAAATGTTATTTTAGGAGCTCAAAAGTGCGCTCAAATGCTCATTTCTTGATCATTTACTCTTAGTGCATGTATTTCTCAAAACTCATTGTTTTTGTTTCATTCGAACTTTATACTTTCTTCAAATTGTAATGATAAATCGAGCCAAGAAACAGGAAGATCAATAATAAAACGTGACATATTTTTTTTTTTTAGAAATAAATTAGGTGGATTCAAGCCCCCTTTGTAAATTTCTGACCTATCTCCGCCTATGCTAATGCCAAATACGTATGACGCGATGTTTTTAAACTTTTTATTCGCGTGATTCGCGTATTAGCCTACTTACATTATTATCTGCTCATTTTAAGCCTAATTTTGTATCAGAGCATCATCGGACGCAAATTATGGCCCTCGATGAATACCATCGTCGATAGGTAGGAAGTTGTTGTTTTTTTTCTCTCAACAAGTGTTATTTTTAAAGATTTAATATTAGTTACCGACGTGAACGCCTTTTTCAAGTGTACGTATACAGTATGGATATTTCGCGACCGTACCTACATAAGCTGTTTTCAGCGATACATATCGCGATAATGTTTATTATGTTATTAAACACCTACACTTGGAGACTGACGCTGGCGATGGCGATTCTGAGGACGCTAGGCTGGCGCTGGTATCTTTAATTGAATAAATAAGTACATATGGGTATTGTTGCGAATCGATTAAAATAGGTTTTGAAATCATTACACGCATTATATCCATCGTACTCGTAGCTACATGAACAATACCAAAGGTCAAGTAGTAGGTAATGTCTTCGTTTTGTCCACGCATTTGTGCCAATTAATTACTCACTGTTGTTGTTGCTCATCTCGATTATTTCTGTTTGGTATTATTGTACAGCGAGGTATTTTGATGTTCGCTAAGGTCAGTTTTTTCCTTGACCTAAAAATAGAAAGGGGTTAAACAATATATATTATATACGTATCTATTATAGTTTGGAGTTTTCTAAAAATTTTCATGCAGATTGTAAACTATATCAGATGTTTTTCTATTAGTACACGCTTTTTAGCTTTTAACCTGATCAAAGTTCACGAAAAGTGGAAATTTCGTATATACATAGGCACTGTAAAGTATATATTCCGAACCTTCCCTAAAATCCACCCATATTTTGCCATCCCTTTTGGAAGGGGAAGGGTGTGCAAGGTTTTTTTTTTGGCAATTACTTCCCAAATAACGCAGTTACGAAAAAAAAGTTCAAACAAAAGTTGTAGAACATTAAGAAATAAACATTTTTACTTCTTTTACTTTTTCCCTAAGAGAATTGTGGGGTGGAGTTAGAACGTTGAGAATGAAATCATTTTTGAAAATTTCCAATTGACACGAATAATTCTCAAAAATCTACTTAATTCACTTTTAGTAGCACTTTTCTTGCATAGTACTTCCTACTACGTATTATGTAAAATAAGAAAAATATTCGATCTTCCCCTTTTACAAATTGTGGAGGTAGATGCCCTTCAAAAAAATTCAACTTTCTCGAGGGATAAGTTCTTTATGATGAAAAATTCGAAAAATTGGTTCAAACAAACGTTATGGAGTGTTAAAAGACAAATATTTTCGTTTTTTTACTTTTTTCGTAGGTGGTCATAGGACGAAACTAGGGCGAAAAGAAAAAAAAAGCACCGCAAAGTGATGCTTAACTCCAAAAACGCACATTTAGAGTCTCTGCAGGCCGGAAATACCTAATTTCAACTTCCTAATCCAATTTGGAGGGGAGCTATGCGTGAAACAAACTGAAAATTAGAAAAATCGACCAAAAACCACATATTCAGGGCTGTGAAGAAGTGTAATTGGGCTGAAAAGTCAAGTCCCCCAAAAGGCACATCTAGGGCCTCTACTAAATGTACATAGCTAATTTCAAGTTCCTGGTTAAATTAGGAGGGGAGTTATGCGAAAAACAAACTCAAAAAATAAAAAGCGACCAAAACACCACTTTTTTGAGGCTGTAAGTGGTGGCGAGGGATCTGAAAAGTCGAGGCCTCCAAAAGATACATCTAAAACCCTCACTAAATATACATACCTTATTTCAAGTTCTTAGCTTAATTTCGAGGGGAGTTATGTGAGGGACAAACTCAAAAAACTCAAAACATGAGAAAAATCAACCAAAAAAGCACTTCTTTGGGGCTGTGAGGAGGTGCAATGGAGCTAATAAGTCGTAACCTCCAAAAAACACATCTAAGGCTCCAACTAAATGTACATACCAAATTTAAATTTCCTAGCTCAATTTGGTGGAGAGATGTGAGAGGAACAGTTTTTTTCCAAGACCAAAAAGAAAAAAAACCTCATATCTCCCCTCCTAATAGAGTTAAGAAGTTGATTTTTGGATATATTATACAACTTTTGATTTACTATCAATTAGTTTATAAAGAGACAACTTTTGTGTTTTTGAATTGATAAAACCCCCTCCCCAAAATTGGGGCATAATTGAATTTTAACCCAAGGTCATTCCCAGTCATATGTATCTAATTCGCCGCCAAACTGAGCCAGTTGACCGAATCGGAGCGGTTTTGGTTGAGATCGAGCGGATTAAATGATTTTAATGTTCGGGGAAAAGAAATAAAAATGAATATTTGATATGGCTAAAAATCGTCTTAATGGTCTTCCAGGACCCCAAAACGGATTTCGTTGATATTCTCCCCCCCCCACTCCCTGTCCTCCATTAGTTGAAGACTGTGATAACCTGATTTTCATTGGCAACATGACGTAGAAAATCAGTCTAAAGAGTGACTCTTGAAAATTCCCATTGAAATAAATAATTTACGCCTAGGCGAGTCAGGTATACATTCCAACGAGCTAAAAATTGAAGAAGTCTATACAGGGGGTTTTGTGGTCGCGACGTTCGATTTTGACAACCATTTGAGCGTTGGACCAAAGTTGTCCTTCAAAGGGAGAGGTTCAAAATCCAAAATTTGGCAAATTGTGGACATTGGTGTCGATTTACGGAATCTAAAATCTGTTGTTTTAGATAAATGAGTTTTTTGCTTTTGAGCCCAGATTGGACTTCGAAATAAGGTGTTAAAATTTCAACATTTTATCAAGTTCACGCGAATAGGTATCGAATTTGATGTTTAGGTTTTCCAATACGCTATTTTGGGATCTCGAAACTATTAAGATCTAAATCAACTGTGGATTTTTGTTAATTAACTCCAATGTCCAGAATTTAGAAAATTTTGAATTTTTAAACCTCCCCTTTAGAAGCCGAATTTTGGTCCAACGCTCGAAGAGTGGTTAAAATCGAATCCTGCGACCACAAAAACTCTTGTATTTGTCACAATTAATTTTTGGCTCGATAAAATTTACACCCGACTCGCCTAGGCGTAAATTATTCATTTCGGCAGAAATTTTCAAGCATCACTTTTCTTTCTGTTCGCCATAGCTCGGTCCCATTATCACCGAGGGAAAAAGTAAAAGGAACGAAAATGTTTGTCTTTTTACCTTCTACAATGTTTGTTTAAACCAATTTTTTGAATTTTTTAGCATGACGGACTTATTCCTTGAGAAAGTTGCAACTTTCTGACGGGTAGGGGTAGTTCGTACTATACAAGAAGAATTTCATCAAAAGTGAATTAAGCATATTTTTAAGAACTATTCGTGTCAATTGGAGATTTTCAAGGATGATTTTTTTGAACGCTTTAGCTCCTGTGTACGACTTCCTAAGGAAAAAAACCAGTAAAATATAAATATTCATTTTTTAATGCTTTACAACTTTTGTTGCAACATTTTTTTAGTATGTACGTTATTTCTGAAGTAATAGCCAAAAAACCGAATTTTGCACATCTCTTTCCACCCCTCCCCTCCCCCTCAAATCAGTATCAAAATATGCCTGGATTTTAGGGAAGTTTGGTAATATTTAAATACATACTTCGCAGTACTTACATACGAAATTTTCGCTTTTCGTGAATTTTGATCGGGTTTGGGCTTTTTTTGTGCTAAAATGACTGCACTATGCAAGCGTGTATTATCGTCTTACGTAATATGGAAAAGTTACCTATATGCGAAGAAAGATACCAATCAACAGTTATAGTTATATGAATATTTACGATTTATATTCCGTTTAAAAAACGATGTGTTTATTAAAATTGTAAGAGTACGTATAATTACACCTTGGTCGCGACCAGTTGTGGCAAAGACACAAAAATTATATAGAGAAAAAAAAGATGCATAGATGGAAAAAAAAGGCGCGAAAAATAATACCATCACTTACGTTAGTCACAGACTGGTTTGTAACATTTCCTTGTTAAGAAAGCCCCATATTAGGTAAACTGGCAAATGAGACGTGTTATCGAACTTAAGATGAAAGATGTTGATTATCGCTTTCTCTGTAGGCGTGAAGTTCACTGCCATGTAAATCTCTTCGGCCTAAAGCCATGTCATTATTCTATTTCTTTTTTCTTTTCTACGTAATATGCATGCCCTTCTGCGTATGATAACTAGAATATCGAAGCTTATTAGCATCAATGAATCCATCAAGCCGGCGATTTAACTACGTGACAATATAGAATCGTCTTAATATTGGTAAATGAGTTGAATAAATATAATTAAAATACCGCGCGATTGTATTTTACATCTAGTCGGATTGATTTTTTTATTTAATTTCACGCTGAAGACACGATGATAGGCTGTTGGGGGGAAAAAAAGGCCTATGTTCTCATAATAATAAAGAGATCTTCGCGTATTATATTCGGATGACGAAGGTGATATTGGTAGCGGTGTGCTTCTGTTATTTCCTGAAGCGATTATAGGTTAAAGAAATGTAACTAGAGCAACGCTGCTATATTAAAATACGAAATTACATAATTTAAAATGTATGCACAATTATAATACTCGATATTATTCATTTTACCGCCACTGCCAATATGACAATACAATTGTTTTAACGCCCGTAGTACGCACGATTTTACACAAAAATATAAGCCGGAGATGGCGAGATGGCGAGTGGCGAGTTTAGATTATTTCACGTTTTTTTTTTTTTTTTTTTTTTTTTTAGCAGTAGAATACTACGAAGAGAACCAGTTAGCTCTCGAGATTACGAGTTATGATTACACTTACCTTAGCTATTTAAAAATAAAAACGTTCGCTTATATATATATACGTCTACGTATGAATTACTCCTTATATATACTTAGTTTTACCTAGTTAACAAACCATCATAATATGATATAAGTTTGAAGTTTTAATTTCATTTCCACTCGAGGAATGATAGTGTTAAAATTTAACTACCTAGTTGGGAAAATATCTTATTAGATGGACCAATATTTTAAGTATTATTTTTGCTCGCCATTTTCTCAAGCTCGTAAACAATGTTACGAACTTACTTACCGATTTGAAATATTAGTGAATGTGGTATGATATGACTTGGCATTTCGCAATAGGCTATTTCTTCAATAAACAATACAAATGCAGATTTCACGAATTACCTCATTGTTTTGTAATGGTAATATCAACTTGTTTACATATTACGGAGTACTCTGGGTTTATTAATTACTCGTCTTGCGGCTAAGATATTCGATATTTCATCGTATTTATCGTATTTCTGGATCTACTGTCACTGGCACAGCAAATATACAATTCCACGAAGAGTAGTACTTTTGCTTGATGATTTCCTATATATATATTCGCCTATTTACCTTCGAAATGAAATATCTATCGAGTAATTAACCTTGAAAATCAAATACACAGTAGGTGTCGTGGTGTATGAAAAAAATAAAGAAAATAGATCAACAAATGGATTATGACTTTATGAGGAGGTTTCAACGTGCAAATGTTAATAAATTTTGACGTTAGTATGGATGTATTTTTAATGTTCTTTTCAATATTGTGATTTGAAGTCGAGAAAATAATGCCCACGTGTTATAAGGTTTGTTGTGGAGGTTGCTTCTTGAGTTTTCCTGCTTATGATGTAAATTTCGTGTCATCATTCAATCATCTTCGAATAATCAATTGATGTAGTTTTTTTCTTTTGTGTATGAAAAGTCACTTTTCCAGTGAGCGTCAGATCATTGAAGAGTTGTATAATTTTGGCAGAAAAAAACATTCACTTAATTATTTTTTGATACTTCGATGATTTATATCAAATTATTTTTGGTAGTTAGTCAGTTGAACCGCACTCCCTCGTTTGGCTGATGAATAAAATAGTATTTTCAATTTTTACTCTTCTTTTCATCGTCGGGTGGATTATTGTCGTGTTTTCTTTCAAATTTTGACTTTTTCTAATTTTTTTTTTTTTCAAGTTTTGATGTCAGAATAATGAAGAAAATCTTCTCAATCAATACGTATTTGTCTGTCTTTGGGTTCCGAAAAAGCTACGTATTTTTCTGATAATATTTTTAAAACACTAAAGACTACTCAGTGTACATAAGATTATTGGGGAAGGTCACGTAAAGTAAAAATTTTTATCGATGTGCCAAAGTAATGTTTCACGATATATTTATTGACCATTAAAACTTTTTATTTATGCCTTAGTCAGTTTTTGGGCCAGCTTTTGTTACTTTTCGAGTTTGTCTTTTCCAAATTGAGCTAGGAGGTTTAATATTTAGCAAGAGTTTCCAATGTGTTTTTTGGGGTTTCAAGTTTTCAGCCTCATTGCACTCCCTCACAACCCCCAAACAATATTTTTTGTCATGTTTTTCTTATAGCTCTCAATTTCATATACCGAATTCTCAAGTTCCTCACTAATTATCTGCCACAAGCCTTATAAAGTCATCTACGAACGCCCCCAAAAAAAGCTTTAACTGAGCTTCCAGTGACGTAACCATACTAGGTTTTTGTGTGCATGGGGGGAGGCGGGGCCACTGAAAGTTTTTCTTGAAAAGGAAAATATAAATATGTATCGAGCTATGTGAGAACGAAAATTTTGGAAAATTTTGAGTATACGGGGTCAGAAAACTAACATTTTGACACGTTTCAAAGCTGTGATGTTGAATTTTAGTTTTTTTTTGTGTATAAGAATTGAGACCAGGAAAAATAACTCGAGGGAAGGGTTTGACTATACTCCCCCTCTCCTCCAATCAATATTTACGCCATTATTCTTTTTACATTTCTTTCTACGTGAAAGATGAATCTATACAGATTTCTATCGTTCGTTTAAAACAGTCAAGAGCTATTCATAATAAATGTAAGGAAACAGAAGCGAGCCTCAAATAACAATCCATCATCATAACAAAGAAAACCTATGCGAGGAAATACCTTTTTTCAAGGTCAATAAGAAAAAGACTCTTCATCTACCTATTTAATTGACGTGGAGGTTGAATTTCAGGTATGTTCTATAATTTTTAATTATCTAAAGATTGGTTGAAAAAGGAACTGAATTTTAATCTAAAGTCATCCACACTTCCATACATCTAACACGACGCCAATCTAAGCTCACTAGCTGAATTTGAGCAATTTTTGTCAATATAATGCTCCATCAAAATTTTTTATCACCCCCTTTCCCTCTCTCTCTATCATCTATGCCCGACGTGTAATGTACCTTCAGAATGTGGTAGGTTACTCCACTTCCTCTCTGTTGCTAAGAAGGAAAAAAGTTATAGGCATAGGTGGATTTAAGAGGGCAGGGGGACTATGTCCCCTTCTGATGTTGAATCAGCCCCTACTCTCTCTACCTCAAAAAGTTTTTCTATGCATGCTTAATTTCATACAAATGAATAGAAACTTTTTTTAGGGAAAATGTTTGCAATATTTTGAAAATTATTGAAATTTTCTTCGAGAAATCCACCTTTTTTTCATTTAACGTATATTTTTTTTCAAATTTCGCCACGTGTTACCAATTTTAGTTGAAAACAAATGAACGCCTTCTTCCCTCTCCCCACCTACTAATAAAAAGAATAATCAGATTGCTCAATTGTTAACATTTTTCCCAATTTTTTGCTTCCTTACAATAGGGGCTTAACTCCCTCCACCAACTCCAACCATTGGAATTTTTAACATTTCTCAATCTTTTTGTGAAAGTAAGGGAAATGTATTGCAGAAAGTAGTAATTCAAATTTTAAAAATGTAAACTCTCAAAAAAAATTCAGAGTACAATTTTCACGAAAATTGAATCACGTACCTTTTCCTTGTTTAATACATCAGTATTGGAATCCAAGTGTTATACCTAATCATAAACTTGTTTATATCTTTGAAATTTTCAAATGCAAAAAAGCAAAAAAATACATATAAATTCGACTGCATGAAAATTTTACAAATTTTTTCGCCAGCGGTTTGCTTTCTACAGCTTTATTGGACCAATGGGCGCCGCTGCTTTCTTGCATGATCATAAAATTGCATTTATTCGTATTTGAACCCCTCCCCCCCCCTCCGATGCAAAAAAATAAAAAAGTTCCTTATCAGTTTAATAATCTTAAAAAGCGAGAAAAGATGTTCAGGTATATTTTTTTAATGGCGTTAAAGCTAATAAAATTTTCCACCATGTGAAAATTATCTTTCTCCGTGAAATAATTCTAAAAAAATAAATAAACGATCGCAATAAAAAACACGAGTAGCTTTTTCCAATTATGATAAAAATTCAATGTAGTAAATACCACTCGTTTGATGTGCTAAATTAAGTGCTAAAAAATCTATTAAAAATACTTTTGCTTTTACCGATAAATATCGATAATTGGCTTTGGCTATTAAAATAAAAAATGTTCGAAATATTCGTACACAGGGAGAATGTTTTACGTTTTTACAAGTTACTCTTTGGTTGGTGGATAAATACTTCATATCTATAGGGTTACCAAAAAAAAAACGAAATAAAAAGGAAGAGTGAGATCATTAAAGTCATTAAGTATCCACAATAGCTATAATTAATACTGATCACAGAGAATTAAACTTTACTATTGTATGCATCACGTTTTGAATTGAGAGAATTACGGTGGCTATGGCGATGTATCATTTAATATGCTAATTTTTGCAAGGTGTTTTTTTCATCAGCTACCAAAATATAATTTAAATTTCCACACGAGCTTCATTTAATACCGCATAGAATTTTAAATTACTTATGTTTCGTTTAATAAGCCATCTTATCGTATTGTATCGTATCGGTTCATCGTATATGTGTGCAAAACTTTTGTACTTGGCTAGGTCTAGGTATTATAGGCTGGATACTTGTTACCTACTTTCGTGGGAAATTCTTACGTACCTGAAGCTTTTTGTGTGTGTGTGTGTGTGTCATTTAACCTACTTTATACACTTACCAGCTAACATGTACCTAGTTAATGGTTGTAAAAGCGCCGCACCGATCGAGATCTTACGAATTAAATCCAACTCGTAGGTATTTCTTAGATATATTTCTTTGTCAAATTACGTTGTTATATTTTATACGACATGAGCACTTTATCGGGGTCAACCGTGTAGATTTCGCATTGAATGCCACTTTATCATACAAATAGGAATAAATTTCGCCTAAATTATTCGCATTCATTACATGCTGTTCGGACTAATGACGACGAGCGATGGTAAAGCATAAACTCGAGCATGTATTGTATGTATGTATGTGTATTGCACGACAATAATATACTCGTAAGTACCTGCATATATACGATAAAAATTTATGTAATTTAATTTGTTAGCTATCTTGTAAATGAATATGTTCGAATAGATCGGTATGTATATGTCAAAAATCATACATGAAAAAAATATATAGGTACAGGGTACTAAATTAATGGCATTTTTATATATTTTTATTATTATTATTGCGTGCACGTTAACGCAATCAGTAATTTTGTATTCGTATATGTGCTCTTGTTCGTATAGGTAATATACCTAGTAACAATTTTATATTTTTACGAAATACCTACCTAGTACCTATTTGTTGACATAAAATGTTAAAAGGGAAATGAACTGTCCATCTTGGTTACGTAATTTCATACACATTATTAGTTTAATGAAATAATAATGAAGCTGAAAATCTTATGGCATACGTACATTGTTTTCGTGTGTGTTTATTTTGATTCAAACCCTTCACGAAAGATCGGTCCTGTTAAATGATATAATTCAGAGAAAAAAACAGGTTATATCATCCCATTTATTGTAGGTAGGTAATTGACTCCAGAGTAACGTAGAAAATATACCTATAGCCGAGCCTATTGGTATTTTAGGAAAAAGACACTCGGACTCGTATAGTCATAGTCGTATAGCTCCTGACAAAGATGTTATTCGGCGTGAACTATCGATGATTGGAATTCTTTCAAAGACATGTGTATGTACTTTAGGTCATTGCCATCTGTACGGTGTAGTAGCATATCTTGTCCTTTATATAAAGCCCATTTTTTAGGTTTTAAACCAATGAAAATATTGAAATATGTATTTCAATATTCCTAAACTTCTCTAAAATACATGCATGTCTTGCTCCCTCTTGGAAGGCAAGGGGCTGCAAAATTTGTTTTTACGCACTTACCAAAAAAATGCTGCAACAAAAATTGTAGAGCATTTAAAAATAAATATTTTTGCTTCTTTGACCTTTTTTCAACAAGAGGTCATTTATTTTTATTTATTTATTTATTATTTTTCCTGAAAGTAAAAATTATTTGCTTAGCACGATACCGACCAAAATCGATCAAATTTGGGACACAGGCTTAGATTGGTGGCAGATTTAATATTTTGAAATGAGGTTAACCTCGGGTCGAAATGGTGCTGAGGGACTAAAATCACAAAAATTGTTCATTTTAAAGCAAATCGATAGGCAATCCAAGATATGAGGGGTTTTCTATTTTTTGGCTTTGAAAAACGACTGCCCCCCCTCCAAATTGAGCTAAGAAATTAATTATATGTGGACTTAATAAGCGCCATATATGTGCTTTTTGGGAATTTTGGCTTTTCAGATCCATTGCTCCTCCCCTACAGCCCCGAAATGTAGTTTTTGGGTGGGTTTTATCTATGTTCTGAGTTTGCATGTTACATCAAAACATATTCAGTAAAATACTTGCTTCTTGCCTGCAAAACACTTATTCGCAAAACTTCCTAGCATGTTAATAATGATGAGCAGCCTACTAATTTCATCTCCGTTAAAATGCTTACTTTTTGCTCTCATATCGAGCCCATGAAAATTGTGATCATCAAAAACTGAAAAAAAATTATTTTTCAAAGAAAAAACTTTTTTTCTTGGAAAAAATATTTTTCTTCAGAAAAGACATTTTTATATCCTGCAAGAAAAAACACAGTTTTTTGAAATTTCCAATGTTTAAAAAAATTGTCATTTGTTGTTGCTTTGTGATCCCAATGGGTAGGGTAATCCCATCTTCGATATTCCTGGCGGTGTCATTTTTAGAGTAGCCCCTAGAAATCAGCAAGATTTCCCTACGAATGAAGTCTGGTTATGGGCCAGCCTTTGGGCTGTATTTTCTTAAATTTTTTCAAAACATTCAACCCTTTACCCAAGTGAACTTTCGAAATTCGAATGAAATATGGCACGTGTCCAAATAAGACAAACAAATTGAAAAAAAAAAACATCGCTTTGCGATGCTTTTTCTGCCTGATTTTTGTAACATTTTACAATCGTGAGAATTTTTTCCCAATCAGCCTTGAGGATAGGAAGGGCTCAGTGGGGCTAAAAAGGCAAAACTCTCAAGAGGCACATCTAAGGTCTTACTGACTGTACATGCCTAGTTTTAACTCCCTAGCTCAATTTGGAGGGGAGTTATGTGAAGAGCAAACATTATAAATTAGAAAAAACGACCAAAAAACCACAAATTCAGGATGGTGGTGGGGGGGAGCATTGGGGCTAAAAAGTCGAGACCCCCAAAATGCACGTTTAGAGTTCATACTGAATGTGTATGCCTAATTTCAAGTTCCTAGCCCAATTTTGAGGGCAATTATGCGAGGAACAAACTCAAAAAATAGAAAAAACCGACCAAAAACAACATTTTTGCGGCTGTAGGAAGTGTAATAGGGTTGAAAAAGTCGAGACCCCAAAAAGGAACATTCAGGGTTCCTACTAAATGTACATACCAAATTTCAGTTTCCAAGCTCTATTTACAGGAGAGTTATACGAGGAACAAACGCAAAAAACTATATTTCCGGGGGCTGTAAGGGGGTGCAATGGAGCTGAAAAGTCGGGAGCCTCAAAGAAACCCATCTAGGGCCCTCACTGAATGTACATATCAAATTTCAACTTTCTAGCTCATTTTGGTGAGGAGATAGGGTGGGAACAGCCTTTTTTCAAGGTCAGAAAAGAGGAAAACCCGTATATCTCCGCTCCCAATTGACTTAAGAGGTTGATTTTTGGACATATTATACAACTTTTGATTTTCTATCAATTGATTTAAAAGAGGTCGATGTTTACGTTTTTGATCCCTTAGCACCTTCTCCTCCAAATTAGAGCATGATTGAATTTTGACCCAAGTTCATCCCCACTCATATTCATCTAATCCGCCACCAAACTGAGCCGATTAACCAAATTGGAGTAATTTTAGTTGGTATTGAGCATAATAAATTATTTTAACGTTCTGGAAAAAAAATAAAAATAAAAATAAATATCTGACATTGCCAAAATTGTCCTAATGGCCTTCTAGGGCCCCAAAACAGATTTTGTTGGGACCCCTCCCCCACCGCCGTTAGTTGATAGACTGTAATAGCCTGGTTTTCATTGACAATATGACATAGAAAAATAAGCTAAAAAATACAAAAAATCGGTACGTGGGTTGACGCTGTAAGACAATCTAAAATTTTTCTATTGTTACACTTCACACAGATGTGTATCATTATAAATCGAGTTGTGTTTCTTCGAAGGCCTTAATCTTGTTCTGAAATTCCATTCAAATAGGGGGGGGGATCAAATTATCTAGGGTCTATGATCGCAAAATGTCAAAATCCAGCCTTGCTCACGAACCATTTTGGAAGAGAAAAAAATTACTAAAATATTGTGATCTCACGAATGACTAGTAATTTTCTATTTGTTGCTATTACAAACTCGACAGATTCCAAGTTGAGAAAAATTTTAATTACTGGTCGTGGTTTCTGAAGAGGGTGGACCCTTTCACTTTCTTCGTCGTCAACAGCTTCCGAGAAATACTTCATAAGAGTCTCGTTAATGTCGATTGCTGTTTTTTTTTTTTTTTTTTTCAATATCCTATCTAGGAAGTTAAAAAACTGAACCATTTCTTCTTTTGAAAGTACGTATAGTTACTTAGGTAGGTATAGGTAAAATGAAAAATATGCAAATGATGCGCGTTAACTCGCGTACTTTATCATTTGTTTCATTTCGAGTATGGTACATGACATGAGTCAATGATGACATCTATAACATGGTATTGTACGGTCTTATAAATCTTGGTGTAAATCGATGACTCGCGTGTAGTCATAGTACAAGGTACATAGTACTACATACATACCTTACCTACACCTTGTTATTACACAATTTATAGGCAGATTTTAAACGTGACCAGTTGATTCGATAGAATTATCTGATGAGAGTGTATAGCTCTGGCTGCTCGTTGTAAAGAACCTTTGTTTGTTGTTAATTATTGCTCATTATACCTACGTCGTCGTCGTAGTCGTCGTAATTATGTACTCTAAACTAAATAAGTTCTGGGTACATTTTATTTTAATAATAGTTAACACGAATTCGGTGATGAGAATTTATCAAGTTGGTACTCGCCTCGTGTTGTATGAATTTTAAATAATTTTTTTTCACTTACTTGTACGTTTTAAAAAACGTGCGCTTAATTTTTCAATAAAAATATATATATTCGACTTGTCGGAAATGTTTCAAATCGCTTATCCGAACGTGATGCAATTACGTGTACACATTCTTCCGATTTTAATTAATTTCACAGTTTTTACCAGGTACCTACCTACTGGTACAGTGTTTTGTTTCACTTAAATGTTCGAATTACTTAATCGGTATTTGAAGTATTTTTATGCATATTTTACTGCTGACTTTTTCCGTTTCACCGAATCCATCTGTAGAATAATGATAAAAAGAATGAGGGGAAGAGGGTTTTATTGGAACGTTTTAGTTAATCTTTTGATTTAGAAGTTGTAGTTATTATACGATCTTTTTGTGAATTTACATTGTACACTGCACACTGTATGGTGATTATATTTTGAACTATTGTGAATGATATAATTGTAAAGTCCTTTCGTCCTTGATGAGCTATGTACGAGATTTAGATTAATTCGTTATATTTTATTTACCACGTAAGTAACCTTCCATGTAGATATTAGAAAACAGATCCATATATTCAGTAACAGCGTAGGATAGTTCAAGATCACTGCTGGTATCATTCAGTACATAGGTGCATCGTTTTTTTCAAATGATTCATATTAATCGCATCTTACTTCTTTAAAATAGGTTACGTTAGGTGAAATAGGATAATGAGATTTATCTCGACAGAAATCGTCTCGTGTATTTATTTGAAAAAAAAAAAAATGTTAGATAATCTTGAATTATTTTTAAGGTGTCACCTGCTATAAATAGCGAAATAAATTCGAAAAATTTATTTAATACTTACTTATATTTTTCTCGAGAAAAGAAACTAAATTTCACGCGTATTAAGTTTGTTTTATTACCAGTCTTCCTGACATTCTGTTTTCTTAGAAATTGATGAAAGTATAGCTCGAAAAATGTTGGACATTGGTGTCGATTTACTAGGCTCCATTCTTGTTTCAAAATTCGAACACAACACATCGAAATACTCATACGTCGATACCAATACTTGAAAATTTATGTACGTTTTGAAAAATTTTTAATTTTAAATATATATTCTTTTGCGGTCCATTTTGGCACCAGAAACTGAATACTTCCATAAATTTTGGAACAGCTCATTCAGAATGATATAAATGGACAACAATATTAAAAAATTTTTGAAAATTTTTAAATGTTTTATCTTTATTTTGGACGCTTAATTTGGGTTCAGGAGTCAAATTCTTATTAAAATCGAGTGCGAAATCCACAAAAACTCCGAAGGTTGGAACTTTCTGAATATCGTCAGCTCCCCCCTCCTCCTCCCCCCTCTCCGACTACAGTTATTGATTTCATGACGGAATTTCTATGCTTATGAGTGTTTAATGAATGAAGATGAATTTCATTTTGAAAAGCCGAAATAGAGTAATCGCCATTACGAAAGTTGAAAAAATGGTAAAATCAGCTTTAGATGATTTTTTCATGTTATTTGATCGGTTTTCTTCACTTTTTATTCATTTTCAATGATTTTTACTCGATTTTTTGCATTTTTGATACATTTTTATCCAATTTTACCAAATTTTTGGTGGTTTTCAATAATGTTTTTCATATTTTAAGTCAATTTTCACCAATTTTTTCACGACTTTTTCGTAATTTTTGATCAATTTTCTTTATTTTTTATTTACTTTTGTTAAATTTGTACCAAATTTTCGATTATGTTTAATGTTTTTTTTTTTTCATTTTTTACATCTATCTTACTACGTTTTATGACCTCTTTTCTTGATTTTTGATCAATTTTTCTCATGTTTAATCCATTTTTGTCGAATTTTTAGTCAATTTTCGATTATTTTAAACGATTTTAAAACATTCACCATTGCGAGTAGGAAGGGTTCAATAGGGATAAAAAGTCGAAATCTACCAAAGGCACATCAAAGGTCCCTACAGATAGAACATACTTGATATCAACTTCCTAGCTCAATTAGGAGGTGAGTTATGTGAAAAATAAACTCTAAAAATCAGAAAAATCTACCAAAAAACCACATATTGATGGTTGTTGGGGAGGGGGGAGGGTGAAATGGGACTGATAAGTCGAAACCATCTAAAGGCACATCCAGGACCCCCACTAGATGTACATACCTAATTTAAAGTTCCTAGCGCAATTAGGGAGGGGAGTTATGTCAGGAACAAATCCAAAAAATTCAAAAAATGAGAGAACTCCAAAAAAATCTCCTTTTTTGGGCTGTGCGGGGGTGCAATGGAGCTATAATAAAGTCGGAACCCTTAAAAGGCACATTTTCAGCCCTAGCTGAATGTACATACCAAATTTCAACTTCTTAGCTCATTTTGGTGGAGAGATAGAGGAGGAACAACCCTTTCTCGAGGAAAAAAAAGGGGAAACCTTAATATCTCCCTTCCTAATTGACTTAGGAAGTCGATTTTTGGATATGTTCTATATATTTTGATTCTCTATCAATTGGTTTTAAAAGGGTCAATTTTTGCATTTTTGACTCCTTAGCACCTCCTCCCCCAAATTGGGACATAATTGAATTTTGACCCAAGTTTATTTCTACACATATATATCTAATCCGCTACTAAACTGATCCGATTGACCAAAAAGGAGCGGTTTTGGTCGGTATCGAACGGAGTAAAGGATTTTAATGTTAAAAAAAAAATATTTGATATGGCTAAACATCGTCTAAATGGTCTTCTAGGACCTCAAAACGGTTTTTGTTAATATTCCCGCCCGCATCCTCCGTTGGTCGATAGACTGTAATAGCCTGGTTTTCATTGACAATATGACGTAGAAAATCAGTCTAAAAATCATGATTTTTAGCATTATAAATGCTTATCGATGGTATAATAGTTTTCCTAAAAAAGAAACAATGTCTGAAAATTTTTTTGAGTTTTCCTTCTTTTTCTCGCCAAAAGATTGAAAATGTGGTACGCAGATTCAATAAGTGATCTTAATGTTCCTTTTGAGAGGTTCAACTGTGTTCTCTTTAATATCAACATCTACCACTCTGGTTTTCGGACTAATATTAAAGTCGAAACTACTCCCTCAAAGGAACATAGTAATTCCTAGCTTTTTGATGTACCTCTAGGCTATCTACATAATGAATATGTACTAATTTTGAGCATTTTTCGGCGTGTAATAAATGAAATAGCTGTTTTAAGTTGAAAAATTTGACATCCCCTCACTTCCAATTGCTCTCGGGTTATTTAGTTTTTGAATACGGTTTATGACCTGTGTGCGTTGTATGTAGATACATAGGAATAATCGGTTTCAAAATCTTTATTTTTCCAATTAATTAAATAAATTTTCAAACGAATCCATATTTTTATAAATTTTCTGTTTCAGAAGGGTTTTAGGCTATCCTCGAGTTACTGAATAAGATTTCTTGCATGGAAGTACTACAACGTGATAAAAAAAATTTACTGATTTGTTGATGAAATTATCGCCTACTATAATTTTTTTTTGTACCCTGATTACTTGAATTGTTGGGAATTTCAAAGTTTCGAAATAACGTTTCGATAACACGATTTTTTTTTTTTTAATTTATTCGTCGCGTCGTATCGGGTCGGTTACTTTTCATAATATTTCACGTCAAGCCGAAGAAATAAATGTAAAAATGAATATATACCCATCAAGTACAAGTATACCAGTGAAATTCACATTATAGTTATTACGTATTACATGCCACTGGGTGAACGTCCTGCCTGTTTACAAACACACAATATGCAAAGGAAATAAAATAATGAATCGAATATAAATTTTAATTTTATCGAAAAAAAAAAACTACCTTATTATAATATGGTATACTTTGCGTATAGAAAAAAAAAAAATCCACCAAACGAGCAGGTACATATTAATAATATATTCTTTGTTTTGTAATCTTATTTGCTATTCGTATATAGGCACATTATCAAGATGAGTTCGAACAGGTTTACGCCCCCACAAAACAAATCCTTACCACCCGGCTACAATTATGTCACCGTTTCAAATTCAATTATGGTAATGAAAAAGAAATAATTATCGAGGTATTTTTTTTTCTCTTTACACGAATTAATACGAGTACATATTTAGATTGCTGTGTGACGAAAAGTGATTACGTTTACACGTACATGTAGCTATTTTTAAACCCCGATAATATTTGTACGTTTTTTTAAAGGTTTATAGCACAGGCGGTACGTAATGTAGGTACTTGGTAATGAAAAATTCACGGTTGAATTTTACCTAGCGAGAAGGATTTTAAAAAAATATATGTATAAGATTGGCTAAACACAACGATTAAAACAGAAGACGTGTTTAGAGCTTGATTGTCTGGCAGTGGCAACTGGATCGTGAATCATTATGGTATAATCCGAATTACATAATAGGAAGTTCCAAGTAGGTATCCTAATCGAGTAATCGTCGCGTTGTGTTGTCGGTCTGGGCTGGCATTTCGGTATCGTATATTAATTGTGAATTGTGATACTGATCCTATAAGATACTGCGACATACTGAGATGAAAAAGAGAAAAAAAAATCCCAGCCAACGTGTTGTTGATACGATTAAATAACGATTGTAAAAATCCAAAGGAATTGAACAACGCGTATCGCAACACGGATGATTGGCTATAAATCTGGTATACTATCTGTACATAGTACGAGAGTAAGGTAAGACATACCTGTCCCAAAAAAGCCACAATAAAAAATGTAAAAGTATCGAACTGATTTGTTTAAAACCCTCCCGAAGGCAGCACTAATAACGGGAAATAATTCTACAATGGGAACCAGTTAAATGATTCAGTCGTATTACCGGCATTATCGGAACAAACAGTACGCACTTTCCATTTCACTAGGACCGACGACCGACTGCATCACCATTCGTTCGTCGAGTCTTCGAGCCTCGAGTAATTGTGTACGGTGCTGGACACGTTAAGTCGACGATTGCCCGCAGGTGCAATGTGTACGTTCGGTTCGCGATAAATCTGATACGATTTCGTTACTGCAACAAGTTGTTTATTGGTTCGATGTAATTTCATATACTTACTTAGCTTTATACCTGAACGAGACACGTGTGTGACTGTGTGTGTGCTACCGGTTGGTTTGTGATTTTTGTCGCGAAATTTTTTTCTTGTTTTGGGGCGGTTTTCAGTTGCGATTCGATGTGTTACCCGATGTTTTCGAACGCGTATTCATGAAACCTAAGATATGGATTTTTACCTTATTTGTACTGTTCGCGGTGAGTACCTCCTAACCTTATATGTATGTACCTTCTTTTTGGAAAATTTTTTCTACCACGAAACGTATAAATTTTTTAGCATACTTAGGTGTTCAATTTACCTATTATTTATTTATTTTTTTTTTCATCCACGACGCTACGAAATTGACCTAACATTATCAGATGACCGGTCTGCCCACCGAAAAAATTGATTCATCTTTTGACAAGTCATACATACGAATATACCTACGACGCGACGTGTGTATATTAAAAATTTCAATTTACAAAACGACTCTGTGTGTATTTAGTTTGAGCTCTTCCCACGCTTCCAGAGTCTATGATACTCTGAGGCCAACAACGCTATACACCAATTAATACGCTTTTGCATTGGTTTATTCTTATCTTGGGTATAACCTATTGTAATCGTCTAATGACGGATTAAACCATAACGGATTTTTATTGATTTTTTGATCGAATTATAACCTCTTTATTATGGATAATTTATTTGTCGGACTAACTAGTACTATGGAAGTTCGCGGTTAAATTAGCCAAAATAACTAAAGGTACATTGTAGTTTCCATCAGGATGCGAATTTGCAATTACAATAAACGCGAAGACGCGATATTCGAGTTTGTTTTGCATTACGTAAATTTGCAACAAGGCGAATTTTTTTCTCTCGAATTATTATTATAAATTAATATGTAAAAGTTGAAAACTGATATCGGAGAAAGTACCTACACATTTCAAACTGTGTGTAAAGTGGTTGCTCGTGTTTATATGGTATAGACATACCTTCATAAATATGGCGAATCTTTGCCATTTTTTTTTTTCGCTTTATGGATTATTGCGGTAGGTAAGATGTAAGGTAATTACATCTATGGCATGGTGAGCTGTGGACAGTCTCTTAAGTCGATACGTCACGATGTTTAGTAAAATATGCAAAATAAATATGTTATTTTTGCACGTTTGTATGTGTGTGTGTGTGTGTGTGTATCGAGAATAGTTTAGGTATTGAACTTACAAAATCGTCAGGAAGTATTAGATGTAATTTTGCAGCGAAACGAAACGAAGGTAAAAGTAGGTAGATGCCTACATAGATCGTAAATAAATATCATGATGTGTGGATCTGGAATAGCTTTATAATACGAGCTGAAAGGTTAAATAATGTTTTATATCTTCCTTCGTGCGTAGACTTCATAAAAACTGAAGTGTGAATTATGTGGCATCAATCGTACCTAACAGGCACATTCGTGAAGCAATCGTTTTATGATATTGCTATATCGTTATGGATAATTGAAGATTCCAGAAGACGTAACTAGAACTTTTTTCACTGAAGGAGGGCACGTAGATGCTATAAAAATTCTAACTACAATGGTAAAATTTTATACTAGGAAGTTTTATTAACTTTTTTTTCCAACATTTGAAAAACAAAATTGAATAATACATTTTCAGCCTGATTTTCTGTGTCATATTGTCAATGAAAACTAGGCTTTTACAGTCCATCGACCAACGGTAGATGATGAAAGGAATATTAACAAAATCCGTTTTGGAGTCCTAGAAGACCATTAAGACAATTTTTAGCTATGCAATATAATTATTTTTATTTTTTTTCCCGAACATTAAAATCATTCACATCGCTCGATACTGACCAAAATCGCTGCAATTAGATCAATTGACTCAGTTTAGCGGAGGATTAGATGTGTATGAAGGGGGATGAATTTGGGTCAAAATTCAGTTCTGTCCTAATATAGGAGAAGGGTTGCTGAGGGATCAAAAACGCAAAAATTGCTCTTTTGTAATCCAATTAATAGAGAATCAAAAGTTGTAGAACATATCCAAAAATCGACCTCCTAAATCAATTAGGAAGGGAGATATGGAGGTTTCCCCCCTTTTTGTACTTGAGAAAGGGCTGTTCCTTCTCTATCTTCCCACCAAAATTAGCTAAAAAGTTGAAATTTGGTATGCACATTTAGTTGGGGCCAAAAAATTTCCATATCCATGTACAACAAAAATATTTACTTGAGATTTAAAATTAAAATCATCGAAAATATTCATTTTTCTCTATGACACTTTGGATAATGCTCTTTTTGATAGTTGGAAAAGATTTTTTTTCACAAATTTTCACCTCACTTCTCTTATATTTTACCTTCATCGCTCGTAAAAAAATTTGAACCCCTCCTGTCGTTTGAAAAATTAATTCTGAAAAGCTGGGCTAAACTTATGGCACTTTTTTTACCTCGATAATATTAAATTCTGGTCTTGCCTCTGTCAAAGGTCCTCTCAGATACGCCAACAGGGCCGTAGAGAACAATGGAGTTGGGAGGGGGGAGGGACGAACAGACTTATTTTTCTGAATTAACTAGCTCATTTTTATGTCTAAATCTTCACTTTTCAGCAATTTTTTCTCCCATATTTGAAATATCAAATAAATTGGAGTAGCCAAAAATATTTACCGGTGAAGGGGGAGGGGGTTGGTAAATTTTTTCCTAGTTACATGAATAAGCTGAATAGGATAGATAGACCAGACTTGTGCGCATACCCGAATGAATGGAGAGCCAAATTTCGATAAAACAGGATTTTTAAACTATTAAATAGAGCATTATTCTAGGTTTTTTTAAATAACGAAAGGTTTTCTTCAGTTTTCACCAGTTTTTCGAGTTCAGTGGCCTTATTTACCTTCTACGAAAGAACAGATTTGATGGAATTTCTTCTTTAAATTATTGATAAAAAATATACCTTCAGTGGAATGAGGGCAAAATTTTCAGAAAATATGAACAAAAAGCTCGAAAATTTGTACTTTTGCGTATTTTTCCCAATATCATTTAAAATGTACCAAATGCCAATTTTTTTTTCCAAATAATTCGCAGCTTTTTTACTGGGAGGGTGAGGGGGAGGGTGTATATACCCTCTTCGCTATGGCCCTGCGTGCCAAATGTCGTAGACCACCTTGGTTGACCAACATTTGTTGATGGAAAATGCGAAAAAGGTAGGGATTTGAGAACTTTCATGCTTTTTAGTGGGATAAATATTAAGAAATGCCAACTACTTGAGCAAACCTAGGGTGAAATTTTTTCAGCTTTTTAATTTTTATCATAAAAGTATCGTCGTGATTTGCGAATAATTAAAAAATATTAATAGATCCATTTTGCCAATCTAATAAGTAGAAATATCTTATTGATTAACTTTATAAACACCCCCGGGAAGGGGAAGTAGCTCTCCCCTATACTATCTAACTTGTGTCCCTGTTCCAGTAAATCGTAAGAAAAACTAAAAATTTGTACGCTTTCAAATTTTTTTTCACAGTAACCGGGTCATTTGTACGTTTCCGTGATATTCATTAGAGCATTTGGCTCTACCTACCTAAATTTCTAGGTGTAATTAAGTACCCTATCGTGCTAACTTTGCGTTTAAAAATTCAAAATCCTGATCAAATTCCAAAATAAAAGTTTCTAATGAGCATACGAGTATTACGGTATTTGCAATTTTTGAATTGTGCCTTTGAGTTGATCATAAAAAATAATTTTTTTTCAATTTTACTAATTTTTGGATATGTGACATATTTTGAGTTAAAATCTCTCCATGTAAAATTTTATTGTTCTTAGTATCTGAAGAGGGGTTGCTATCAACTTTAAATTAGCACAATTTTGAACCTCCCCTTCCCCCTCAGGAAGATGTATTTTGAGACTTTGAATTTTTTTAGATAGTTTATTCATGTCTAAGAAGTCTGCTAAGGTACCCATAAGATTCGTTGAAAGTTGTTGGATCATAATAAATGATTTTCTGAATGTGCTAAATCACATTTTTCAAATTTACCAGAGAATGGTACGCACTAGGAAAAATTTATATGGAAGAAAAATTGTAGAGAATAAAATTTCCAATGGATGGTGTGCCTTCAGATTTTTGATAGTGTCAAAAATTCGTGGTATGAACCGAGATTTTCGTAAATGATTCTACCTTAAGAGCTCATAGCGTTACTGGAAACCAATGTAATAGATCCTTTCCTCCTTGTCTAGGCTTTGTGAACCGATTTTGATTACTTTATTTTACGTTTACAAATAGAAAATTTTTCTTTCTCCAATCAATTTGACCCCTCACGAAGCAATTATTGAGCTTCGTTTGTTCGTAAAATTGTATATTGGCTCTTATCATATGAGCGAATCTATGAAACCGTACTGAGATCACAATAGATCTTCACATTCACAAGATCGAATGTGTCATTCATCATTTCATTTTTGATGACTCAAAAAAAATTGCTCCTATATTCATTCATTTCCAAAGAATTTCATCACTCCCTAAAATGCCTATAAGCCTAGTACAAGTAGATATTACATTTCCCACTCCTCCAAAAAAAAAAAAAAAAATGACGAACCCAATTATTATTCGGGATTTTTGTTCACGACATTGCCTCCCACTTTTTCAAAATACATTTAAATTCCTCTGTGTTTAGAAATGATTTCATTTTAATATAGACCAACACTTCGCTCGTCGCTTCGGAGCATATTTATCTTATGTGTAAATTTTTGCAATGCCTTGAGCTATCACGTTGAACAGTGGATTTTTTTTAATGAACTTAGCATATAGCTCGCTATACGACTATGTAATAATAGCTGGCTAATTTCTCATCGTGTTTGTTTTAAAGGGATAGCTTACAATACGATGGTTATAATGTGTGAGAAATAAGTATCAAGAGATGATTTAATATCTCAGATTAAGTGATTCAGAGCAAACAGCTCCTGATGTAAGAGAGCCAGGGGGTCCTCGGGTTGATGTAGTTGTTACAGCTTTCGTGAAAATTTAATTTATATCTTGCGCGCAAGGTTCAGGCACCTGTATCTAGCTACCTAGCTAATGGCAAACAAATGAAATATTTTGGTAATTTGAACTTTGTATCTCATTATGCTGGATTAGCTTCTGTACCTAAACCTATAAGACTAAGAAAGCATATACATCTAACTTAGCCATAGGTACGATTTCATTAAATTTTTAATAGTTTGGGACTACCTACTTTTTTTTTTTTTTGCGATATCTACCTCAAGTCATTTGGTTTTCTGTGGAGCGAAGAACCGCCTCTTCGTTGAATTGGTTCATCAAAAAATTTATAATTTTGTCATAATCTCAGCACGTCTTGGATTAAAAAATTGCTCTCGAAAATTTAAAATGAATTCGTTATTCATATAAGCGAATTCAAATTACCAATTAATTTTCCTGCTGCGAAGTACGAGTATAAAAATTCATTATCAAACCATTAGACGCGTAGGTTGTCACAACGCAACGGGTGAAAATTTCATTACAGAACAAATTTATCTTCTTACACGTAAATAAAGATATAAAAATGAAATAAGGTATATGTTGGCGTAAAGCTATTGCATTCACCCTTGCATACGGTTAGTCGTATTAAGTATATCGTATGTAGAATTATATAATAGATTTTATCAATAAACCGAGAGTACATTGCAGACACACCACGAACGTACCTGGTGCCATGTACTTGTACGGTTTGTTTACGACGCGACGATTACCTTTCGTCGACAAATTATGCTCAAAGATGGAAAAAAGCTGTAACGAAGGTCGATATTTCTCACAATTGCAATAGCAAATTCTACGCATTCGAGGAACGTGTACCAATTTACATCCATACTGGTATCTTGTATTCGATTCGTCTGGTAGAGACAGGAAAAGAATAAACTCTGCGTTGAGTATGGTTTATGAAAATGGCTATTGTATGAGACTTCGAGACACTGAATCATGTCTTAAAATAACATAGGATGAATGATAACCCGCATCGAATATTAATTCGATTGGCTCGATAATGACGTATGGCCAGGTATCCAGGAAGTCTCAATAGGAGGGACTCAAGCATAGATTTTTAGGTAGAGCTAGCTTCATAGCATAGTCGCAAATTGCATTCCGCTCGATCGGAGTGTTAGAAGCGATTGGATGACTGATCCTTGATCTAAATGGCGAAAGAAAAAAAATTCAGAATTTTTTAGACCCCTCCTCCTTCAGGAACCACTACCTCTTTCTTCACATACACCCTATGTCGGTTCTAATCATCGTATTTCGGTTTTCTTTGAACCTAAATTATAGCCCAAAGAGTGCTGAACATTTTTTGTGCTTATAAAAATTTTGAAAAAAGGCATCTCTGAGCGTTAATTTTCCAAAAAAGGTCAAAAAAATGTTCAATTTTAGGTTTTTGGAAATTTTTGAAAAAAAATAACTGTAGTTATTGAAACCTGTTATCTGAAAGATGTGCAATTTTAAGAAATGAGTTAATTCAAGAAGGGTGACATTTTCTTGTACAACCCTTTTATCCTTTTTGACCCACTCCCTACTTTTCAGAATTTCATTTATGTGAGTAAGGTAAGTAAACGTACCGTTTGAGAGATGTTCCAAGTAACCAAATATGCTGATTTAGGTTGGGTGTCATTTTCCAAAACCATCCGTCTGTCTTACGGCCTCACACCTCCCCTCCCCTTTCCAGAATTTAATTCGAATGCGGTTCTGATCGTATTATTTGTTTTTTCTTTCTTTTTAGACATAATAATGCCTTGAACAGTTCTGCAAATTTTTAATAATGATAAAAATTTCAAACGAGAACCCCGTTGATTGTAAAATATTCAAAATGGTCCTCCCCCTTCCCCCAAAAAAGCTCAATTTTTCAGCAAGTATCTATATTTTTGGTGAAAAATAATTCAAACGAATGATTTTTTATCATTTGTATCATTAACATTTTCGTTTCCCAGAATAGTTTGTCGACTGCTGTATTTCATTTATGATTTCTGGATCGATTTAAAATTGCACATATCAGCTTCGC
Source organism: Ferrisia virgata (assembly GCA_900060175.1). Lineage (NCBI taxonomy): Eukaryota > Metazoa > Arthropoda > Insecta > Hemiptera > Pseudococcidae > Ferrisia > Ferrisia virgata. Next base: position 31,061 of record FIZR01011479.1, read on the forward strand.
TTCTATTTTTAAATTTAATTTTTTGACGTATGAATTGTAAAAATGAACTTGCAATTTTTTTACAACGACTTTTGTGCAAAATTCAATGTGGTAATATCAGAAAATTTTTAATCATCAAAGTTTTTAGATCTCGAGAAAATGCACGATTAAATAAATCAGTACACCAATTTCGGAAAATCTGAGTGCGCAATAAAAAATGTACAAAGTAGAGACGTAGCGAAGCCCAGCTTCCTTTAGGGGGAGGGAAGATGTTGAAAATGAAAAATTTGCCAATTAAAATCTACAACTTATACCACTTTTCCAACTTTTTTTGTAAAGTGAAACATACGGTTTCTATTATGTAAAGAGCACTGTTTTTGGGTCCAATAAATATTTTCATGCCCGAGCGAAGCGATGGCAAAATTTTGAAAAAATTGGATTTTTTGACACTAAAATTGCATTTTTAAGAATTCTATATTCTTCTATATTCATGTTGGTAAGTTTGTGCAGTTGGCACTATTTTTTGCCAACTTTTCACGATTTAAAAGTTGTTTTACCAACTTTCTCAGGTAGGGGGGGGTGACTGAACACCATCCCCTCTCCCCTAGCCACATCCCTGGTACTGGGAATTGGGAAATCCATACTGCAGCCAAATTCGAACCGATGATAACTATACGAGCGATTTTTGAAGTGTTAAAATCACAATGAACAAAATATGGTGTTTGAAACTTGAAAACAATCATTCATCTGGAGGGGGGAGGGGAGGAGGGGTGGGGTGACTGTTTTGGATTTAAATTTTTATCATTATTAAAAATTTGCAGAACTGTTCAAAGCATTATTTATGTCCCGAAAAAAGGAAAAAACTGGTAAGATGGAGATAACCGGATTTTAATAAAATTCTGGAGTGATGGAGGGGGAAGGGTGTGGGACCATAGGATAGAAGGCTGGTTTTGGAAAATGACACGCCGCCGAAATCAACTCATTTGGTTCCTGAAAAATCAAAATATCTTTCAAACGATAGGTTTCACTTATCTTACTAACATAAATGAAATTCTGAAAAGTAGGAGGTAGCTCCAGAGGGTGGAAGGGTAGTTTAGGATGACACCCTTCTTAAATTAACTCATTTCGTCATTTTGACCATCTTTCAAGCAATATGTTTCAATAATTATCGTCAATTTTCTCAAATATGTCAAAACTCCGAAAATGGAACATTTTTTTTACCTCTTTTGGAAAATTGACGCTCGTGGGGGATTTTTTTCGAAATTTTTATAAAAACAAAAAATGTTCAACATTCTTTGGGCTACAATTTAGGTTCAAAAAAAATTGAAATACGACGATTAAAACCAACGTAGGATGTACGTGAAGAAAGGGTGGCGATTCTCGAGAGTGGAGTGGCCTAAAAAATGGCACCCCAGGTAATTTATATTTTCCTCTCTAGATTAAAGATCAATCATCAGATCACTTTCAACACTTCGATCGAGCGGATCACCGTCTTTGTGTATTTTTCGACTATACTATTAGTGGATTCTATGTCGTAAAAGAGTTGGAATGTCATGCTACAGAATGATATTCTCTTAGTTGATAGAATTTGAGCTATTTATTTTCTTCGCACCCCCCCCCCTCGCTCACCAAGAAAAAGTCAGGTTAATATATTTTGAATAAACGTTGTGTGGTTAACAAGAGAAATTTATGACGTGTCATTTTTCCCCACAAAATGTTTATTTCCTCCGATTATGATGGTGACATTTTCACGTTATCGCGGATCGTTATAATAGTGCTATAAAAACAAGAGCATCGTATCGTCTTACTTTTTTTTTCCCTGGTCAACAAGTGACTATAACTCGAGCTGTGCAAACAATTAACATGTTTTTATGCGGTCTATGAACGTAGCCAAAGATGATAAGATCGCCGCAGTATAACCGTTGTCGAAATTTTTACCGTCCAAGTTTGGTGGTGTGCTCGATGGCTGGTCGACGTACTTTACCTAGTACCTACTTGTATTTTATGTAGGTAGGTACATTACATATACCTACTATCTGCCATCTCGGATGCTCTCTTCCGACGTCGTGCTATACAAGCATCGTGACTGGTAGGAGACTTCCTCGTATTGGAATTCACGCGTGTGTTTTAATTACGCGCTAATGGACATTTAATAAGTGTACGAAGGTACTGTAAATGAGCGATAGTCGAAAAAGGCGTAATATTTTGGTTGATTACTTGCCTACTCTATATTATAACGAAATATTGATTTATGTATCTATTTATTCCCACGCGCGCGTCTCAATATGTGGAGGGATGACCTTGATCCATGGTTTTGCTCTCTTTACCACAATACTCGTCCTTACTGAAGATTAGGTACCTCTACTTATATACTTATGTAATGAATTTTTTTATTAAACACTGGAACGTTATAAGGTACTAGTGTAGGTATGCTGGCTATCTATCGTATTCAGTTATGTAATATTAACATGTGCGCACTTGTAAATTCCTAAATTACTCACTCTCGAATAATTCGCATTTAAGTGCTGTAGGAAAAGTGACGATGCAGTAAGATACGATGACATCTTTCTAAATATACATATATACATATCAGCTACATCACGTGTTGTGCCTTCATTGCTACATTTTTCGATCAATTTTTCAAAATATTTACTCGTTTAGATGGTTAGGTATTTTATTTTTTAACGATTTTAGATATGTAAAATAGTGCAGGTACGTTGCTACATTAAAAATTAAAATGAATTTTTTTTTCAGCTTTAAAAAATACATTTTACGGAATCTCCTATTCGCCGAATTTAAATAAATGTTTTTCAAATGCTTATCGAGCAGAACACAAACACCACTCTTTTTTCTATCGAATTTATCTGTAATGTTTTTTTTTTTTTTTATAGAGGTACGAAAAGGTGAGAAACATTTTATATTTTGAGGAAAAAAAAAATTGCACAATCCAAAACATTATTGTTTTTTCTTCACAATCAGTCGCTACTACTGACAATTAGATGCACGTAGAAAGGAACTGTATTTTTGTCTATGCGTTTCTGTGGTTTCTACTCAAAAATTGCAAGTAGGCGGAGTGGAGGGGTGGTAATTTTTTTGTAAAAAAACTAGCATACTCGTTGGCAAAATTTACTAATTATGTTTCTGTGGTGACAAAGGCAAAAATTTTTCAAGTAAATGGACGGGTTTAAATTTTCTTTGAATGGTTGGGGTGTGATGTGTAACAACTGTCGACTTCAGGGAGAAGGAAGAGTTGGAGGAGGGGGAGGGGGAAGAGGGGGGGGGAATTTACTGACATTGGTTTTAGATTTTAAGATATATAATTCGAAAGAAGTGAACGTGAAAATTTTACAAAATTTTAAGGGTGACTGGTCAGAAAATGAGTATTTTAACGTATTTCTAAGCTGTAAAAATAATAATAAAACATGTAATTATGAGAGTTAAAAAATTTTCCTTCTTCACCCAAATTTGGGGTGGGGGAGATGTACAGCAGAAAAACTCAAAAAATTGGAAAAACTGACAAAAAACAACTTTCTTGGGGCTGTGGAGGGGCGGGTTGAGTGGTGTAATGAGGCTGAAAAGTCGAAACCAATGAAGAACCCATTTAGGATCTATACAAAATTTACCTACCGAATTTCAACTTTCCAGCTAAATTTTGAGGGGAGTTATGCAAAGGACAAACTGAATAAAGATACAAAAAAACGCCCAAAACACCACATTTTTGAAGCTATAAGGGGGTGCGATTGTTCTGAAATATTCGAACTCCCTAATAGTATATTTATAGCCCCTATTAACTCAGCACACCAAATTTCAACTTCCTAGCTCAATTTTGAAGGAAGATATGGGAGGTGCAGCCATTTTTCAAGGTCAAAAAGAGTAAAAACCCTCATATCTCCCTTCCTAATTGACCTAAGAAGCTGATTTTTGGATATGTTATACAACATTGCATTTTCGATATTGATTGGCTCAAAAAAGAACAATTTCCCCAATTTTAGCTCATCAGCACCCCCTCCCCCGAATTTGGGCATAACTGAATTTTGACCAGAGGTCAATTTCACTCAGGAACATCAAACCCACCACCAATCTGAGCCTATTTTCCAAATTTGATCGATTTTGTTCGACTCAGAGCTGAGCAAATGATTTTTAGTTTCGGGAGGAAAAAGATAAAAATAAATATTCGATAGGGCCAAAAATGGACGTAATGGTTTTTTACGACTCCATAGCGAATTTTGTTAATATCCCCCACCCCCCACCTGCATATATGTCCAATCTACTGCCAATATAAGCTTACTGACCGAAGTCGCACGAATGTAGTCTGTATTGAGCCGAGTGAGTGATTTAGGTTGGAGGGGGGGGGGTTGAAATAAAAATTAATATCTGGCATGCTGAAAAATTATTTTGATAATTTTTCTAGGACTCCAAAACGGAATTTAGTGATACTCACCATTCTCCCCCAACTCCTGCATTTGTCACAGGTTCATACTCTGTAATAGCCTAATTTTTTTTTAACAATGCAACACAGAAAATTAGTTTGAAAAGAAAGGGAAAAAAAGATAAAAAAAGTAAAATTTTGACTTTATTGTTGAGCACAATTTGAAAATTTCTAGAATTCTGTTTTCGTTAGATTAGAAATAAGCTCAAATATCCTTCTGTGTATTTCCAACGAGAAATCATATTTTGTGATGGCTAATACCTAAATTACGTATTTAATATTTTTATTTTAATAAGAAAGAAAAGAAATTCGACTAAAAATAAATATACACATTATAGCGTAAAAAAAAACTAGTTTGTGGATACCACGTGCGGTGTTCCGGTTTGTTTATCGATAACCGGACATAAATTCGATTTTTAACTAGACAAACTATTAATTTATTTACCGCGATTTGATGGGTATCTTAATATTATAGGTACTCGTGATAGATAGCTCTTTCTACTTCGAACGTAATCTCTGAAAAAGTACATCTTTGTAAAAAGTATTTACGATCGTTAAGAAAAAATTACATAAATAGCAGTTAATTAGTCGGTTCATTATTGCATTTTTTTGTTTTACGTTTTTTAAAGTTAATCTTACTGTGATCAAGTTTCTTACATGGCTTATGTACTTAGGCCTAGCTATGTAGGAAGATTATTCAATAAAAGCGAACCAGTAGTTAACTGCTACACGTGATGAATTAGATAGACAAATTGTAAAAGACATGCCTAGATTACCTATACTCATTGAAACATTTACTTTATTATGTTACAGATGACAGTGATTGGTGTGATCAGTGCCAAAATAGATGGATGGGATACGTCGCCAAACACTCAGTATCATATACAAACCGATGAAGGTCCAGAACGATATTTCCGTTACCAAACCATAAGCGGACAGTACAGAAAAGAAAAACGTCTGCAAGATGGTACAGTAATCGGATCATACGGCTGGGTAGATGCCGACGGATATTTACGTCTAAACGATTACATAGCCGATAACGAAGGCTACAGAATCGTACGAACGAAACGACTTTACGTAGGTAATCAGACGCCTATAGATTCGGCTCTTCAATCGGCCAAATACGTTCCGCCACAGGCCGGAACCGATGTTTCTAGTCCTACTCCGAAAGCAAACATTGTACCTCAGCAATACCCCGAAGATAAATCTAAATATTTACTATTCCCGAGCTCGACGCAATCGCCTATTTCATCGACGTACGTAGCGGACAAATCTAAATTTTTATTATTCCCAAGCTCGACGCAGTCGCCCATTTCAACAACGTACGCTGCAACAGCAGATAAATCGAAATTTTTATCATTCGCGAGTTCGCCACCACCGCCATCGCCGCCGCCGGTATCGTCGACTTACGCGGCGGATAAATCAAAATTCTTGATATTCCCCGGATCGACGCCTTTGCCAGCTTCGACAGTGTACGCGAAACGCAGACCGACGCCACCTGCCGGGTACTATCCTTCTTCGACGCCACCCACCGTTCTGGCCCACGAAGCCGAAAACGACGCCACCGTTGCCATAACCCCTTCTACTTATGTTCCTGTATCGAAGTACTACTATCCGAATAAAAGTTTATATAAAGCTCCTGTGTATACGTCTGTAGTTAAATCTAGGCCGGAATATAATCAAAATTCAATCAGTCCGAGTCCGTCCTACTTTGGCGATAAAGTATACAGCAGAAAATCATTCGATAACGAGACACCCTACGATGGTGTATCTGTAACGAGAAACGGTTTCAAATATTTCTTGCCCAGGCAGTACCACGAAGAGAATAGCTCCGGCGAAGATCGTACTGGAAGTTTCGGATACATTGATCCATTCGGTATTCGTCGCGTTGTCTATTACAACGCTTCTCCGGGCACGGGTTTCGTGCATAGAAAGAATAACAGATATGTGGGATTCAACGCAACTCCCTACGATCCTAGACCATAAATCGCTGTGATATTTTGTTTCTTTAAATGCCTCTATAAATACCGATTATTAGTGCCGTTTTGTTCGGTTCTGGTCCCGCGTGCTCGCTTACCATCGATCGCCGCGCAGTGTCCCGTCCTCCACGTACCTATTGTAACATTGTGAAATGCATGTGTATTGTATTCGAGCGAATGATGTAAATAACGTGTACATTTTCTTTTTACAAAAGTAACGTCTCGAATAACTTAATTTATTGACATCTAAATTAGATCTCAGTAACATATCGTAATTATCTACGTATATTAATGGTCTGTCTTTCGATTGCGTACCTCGCACTGAGTGAACGATGGATGAGTTCAGATTGTGAATAGATCGCGTGTTTAATATACGCTTTGATTTAGTTAATCAAAAATTCCTATTTTTTTTTCTTCTTTTATTTGAATATGCGTTTCTTTTGTCATAGCGTTTGAAAATGTACGCGAATTTATAATGAAGTTGTTAACAATAGAAATGAAATGTACTGTAGAAATACGACATGAGCTTTTTTCGTTCATTGTATAACCAATTTAGTTTCTCACTTAGGAACACTATTTTTTCTATTTTTATCATTTTTCTTTTTTTTCTGATACATGTTAATAACTTACGTTAGAAAATAAGTATTTATTTATTTGGATTAGATTCGAACAAAAATCAAAAATTGAATGTGCAAATAAAAATTTATAAAATAACAAGTTCACAATTTATTTCTACTTTTTTTCTATTTACAAAGGAGCCACCTGAATCCGTCAGTTCCGATTTGAACGAAACTTGGACAAATGAAAAGAGCACATCAGATAACTCCACATCCCAATTTTCAGCTGCCGAAATTAATTTGGGCGCCGTTGAGAAGGTTTTCAAAATTTAAAAACAACCTTATACGTAAAAAAATGAAAAAAAATATTACTTTTTTAAAAACCGTTACTGCCGAAGTGAAAGTTCTAAAAAATAGTCATTAGACCACTATGTGGACCTCAAGCTTATTTTTAACCAATTTCAACTATTCTGGAACCTCCGGAAAATATTTCAAAATTTCTGCAAGATTTTCGAAGTGTCGTCAAAACTGCCCTAATTAATTTCGGCTGCTGAAAATTTGATGGAAGTATACCGTTTGCTATATCAAACCGACTATTTTGGCTTTCCAGCGAATCCAAGGTGACGAGTTGAAATGTATATTTTTCTACATCAAAAAAAAAGGCGAAAATTGAAAAAATTGAAAAAACGCTCATAACCATTGGAATTGTTTAAATACTGGATTCCTAACTAAAATTTACTCTGATGAATAATTTTTGGTAATTTTTGACGTCACCTTTGAATCGAGGTGACGAGTTGAAATGTATATTTTTCCGCATCAAGAAGGGCAAAAATTTATAAAATTTAGTTTATCGATATTCCCAAAGCCAATGAAAAATTTTTATTGATAATGGAAGGTTTACACTAATTACTTACCACATCTGTGGGAATTATCGATGATATGCGACATATAATATTCATTTTGGCATGAACTCAACTACATCTCATCACTACCGCTGAAGAAATTTTAGTTACTAACTGGAGGCTGCAGTGCAGTCAAGAATTGTTCATCCGAGTCGATTTTAGTTAGGAGTCAAGTCTTCAAACATGAGCGATTTTTCAATTTTTTCAATTTACGCCTTTTTTGTGTTACGGAAAAATACTCATTTCAACTGATCGTTACGTCGGATTCGCTGTAAAATTACATCATTCGGTTTGGCATGCCTACGATATGTTTCCATCAAGTTTTCAGCTGCCAAAATTAATTAGACCAGATAAGATGGCAATTTCAAATACCTGGAAACATTTTAAAAAATTGGCTGGAGATTCCAGAACGGCAGGAATTGGTTAAAAGTATGCTTGTGGTCCACATAAAGGTCTAATAACATCTTTCAGAACTTTCACTTCGTCGGTAACAGTTTTTAAAAAAGTAATTCTTTTTTCATTTTTTTTACGCATAACGTTATTTTTAAATTTATTTTGGCACCTGAAAATTGGAGCGTGAAGTTTTCTGATGTACTCTTTTCATCTGTCCAAGTTTCATTCAAATCGAAGCTGACGGGTACAAGTGCTTTCCTTGTTAGGTACATTCTAGATACATATGATTTGTGTTTGTGTTGATCAGAATTAAAATTCATGAAAAAATCCCTTCAATATAATTTCTGATTATGGTGGTTGTCTTTTTCCTATTCCAGATAATTTCAAGCGCGAACTCAATCCAGTGATAATACTGAAATTGGCAAATTACAAATTCACAAATTGTTGAATTCTGAAATAAATGTTTACAAGTGTCAATTTATATCAATTAGCATTGGAACTCTGGAACTCACAACATATTGTAAATTATGCTTAAAATTCTTGAAATCTTGATTATAATTTAATTGAAATTTATATCAGATGTTTTAAAGTTTCAATTTTTCGAAAAATTCAAATTTTATTTCAATAAAATAATAAAATCGTAAAATTTTTTATTTTGATAGAAATTAGTGAATTGATGCCAACTTAAGTTTTGAAAAAGAATTGAATAATAAAGTCTAGAATTTACCAAATTATAAAAATAATATTTTCTTCATTATTATTGGGAAGAATTAACGATTTTTCATAGTTATACCTGTATCGTAGACGAATATAATTAAAAATTATCGCTAAAAATTTTAAAAATGAAAAAAATAAGAAAAAGTATAATGCTCTACGCACCTGTTTGTTTGTTTTTTTTTTCAAGTTTACATTTTTCTACCATCAGATTGGTAACATTGAATTGGAAAACAAATCCAAAATGGGCGTTTTATAATTAAAAGTAAACAAAAACAACGAATATCATAATAATTCGTATTTCATAATTACGAAAAATTATTAATCTTGTTTTACTTTTTTCATTTTTTCTTAAATCGTCGCGTAATTAAACTATTTCATAATTTAAATAAACACGTACCTAATTCTGCAAAGCGTTTACCGTTTTTTCATACATTCGCGATGAACCGGTGTTAGCAAATTGTTTCTAGCAAAAGTGGACAATCAGCATTTAGATCTTCGATCTCAGCGTCAAGTCTTCGGTATGGTTCAGCATTACTAAGTATTTCCGTCGATAAAAAAACTATAAACGAATCGGTTGAATCAAACGGACAGCTTTCATCGTTCCATTAACTATTAATTTATACAAATCATGTTTTCAAAATCAAGGTAAGCAGAAGCACTTACAAAGAATCTTTTCATTTCAATTCATGTGTCAGTATGTGAAGAAGAAAACTGGAATACTAGTAGCATACTACTTTTCTACATAGTATGATCATTGTTACTAGTTAGACCCATACACAAGTTGCTTTCTAAACAATCCAAGACGTAATTGGATTATCAACAAATCAACCTTTCAACGAGTACTACTGGTGATCATCGGTATACTATATACGCTCTTCGTTAAATGTGCGTGGATTAGTTCCTACGTGCGTAGTGCGTACGTATAAACAAAAAGCACATTTTAAATTTCCTAATTTCTTAAACCGCATTATACAGTAACTTGCTACTGTAGGCAAGGTTTGCTGTCACTTGATGGCTAGCTTTAAAATGAGATTAGGTAATCGAAGATAAAAACATTATAGTAATTAATTTAACATTGACTAAACATTACGAACCTTGATGTTTAGTTTTGAACTAACAATGCTTATTATGTTACACTATTTATAAGAGCGCGAACGAGCACGCGAAAAGATTTATTAGGGTCAGAAATTCTATCTCATTGTCTTCGTGTAGTTTTAAATGAAATGCATATGGTATGTAGATATCTTTAGCTAGTATTTGTATAAATAAATCGCCGTTTGCAGTTATGCAATCGAATTATCTTCTAAAGGTTGAAATACTCTGTTCGAATCTTGCAGTTAGAACCAGTGAGAATAACATATTGTTTACAGATACATATTAATGAAAATCATTATCATTTCAAATGAATGACCTCAGTTAAACTCCCAGTTTGTGCGAGCTGCAAGATTATACTGAACTTTTATTTCGACCAATGCTTTTGCATTTTACACTCGTACACATTTTATAATATAACACTTATCTACGAGCACGAAATAAGTTGGAATTTCCGTATCAGACACGTTCTCTTTACCATTATCTACGCGTGTAAATTTCGCACCAAAATCAACATCAAAATGTTGAAGGATTCAGATTGATACAGCATCATCACCTGTACTGGTGTATAAAAAAGATGACGCCGTCGTCAATTCGTGCAAAATGTTATTTTAAACGAGTGTGTAAAAAAGGCGCTGTGATAAAGCGGAAAATCATTATCGAAGTGCGATTCGTTACAGCATTTCGATGCTTGTCAAAACAATGACCTTACAAAGTATGTACCTTGCTGTGGCTGTGGCAGAATAAATAGGGATTTTTTCAAGATTCGCGTCAGGTTTCGGTGTATCACCGCCATTGTAACATGGCTAATTCCCAAAGCGCACTTCCAACGGTAACAATACCAATTTAAAACAATTTGGTTACACGATATTAAAAATGAAAGCCGAAGGTGATCAAGTTTTTCCTCTTTGGTTGTTCAACACTTACGTAAAACTTTTTTTTTTTTTTTCGTATAACACGACCAACTATACATATAGACGTGTCTTTTAATTGATCAAACACCGTGTATGCAAAATAATAACAATCCGGTAAATGATCGACTTTGATGCGAGATCGTTGTTCAGTGTGTGAAAGTATTCCACATCTCAAATTTATCCCGTTCGCGCAGTTGCAATAAGATAGCATACGTTTGTTTTGCAAAGATCAGACCGAATGATATTTGTGGGAGTGTTATAGCCTTAAGCAACGATTACGATTATTTCGAAGCCATTCAAATTGTACCTCTGGTACCTAAAGAAATATCATATACGATACGTTTCAATGTACCTAATGTGGACAATAATAGTCAATTTTAGTCGTATTGACATCGTCTTGTACACTAACAGTGTATTTTTTTTTTACTTTCTCCGCGAAGGTACCACCATCTCCATCGAGATGTTTTTGTGATTTGTTTTTTTTTTCTGTTTTGCATTCTTTTACGTTATGTAATTCTGCTGTGGTTCGAAGTACGAGGAATTAACGTGATCCAATAGATAAATGATCCAGTTCACGATGAACCTTCATCGTCGTGCCGAGCTCAGATCAATAAATATCGAAACAAATGGACCTATTTGGTATTTTATTGATGTTGCTATTCGTATTTCGCTTACCACAAGCTGAGCGTTTTGAGAAATATGTACACGAATCGCATTTTGTAGTGTGCTTCCTTTTACATTAGAAGTATACATCAAGCGATGATAAAGTACATGTACTAAGTTTATTGAAGAAATAGTCAGGCTTGTATTCGAATTGTTACATAGGTCTACCACTTTTAGATAAGAAACTAATATTATTACAAAAAAAAAGTAATAAGATCATTGGCGCACCCACCGAGGGAAGGGGGGCTAGAGGACTATACCCCTTCTAGAAATTTTTCAAAACTCAATTTTCAAGTTTGTTTCAAACAATTTAATTTCAACGTGCGATAAAATCTGGTAAATGGAGTTCAAAAAAGCGCTAAACAGCCTTTTTAGCCTGATTTTCTATCTCATATTGTCAATGAAAACCAGGCTATTACAGTCCAGCGACCAACGACGGATAAGAAGGGGTATTATCAACAAAATTCGTTTTGGGGTCCTAGAAGACCATTAAGACAATTTTTAGCCATATCAGGTTTTTATTTTTTCCCCCAACATCAAAATTATTTACTCTGCTCCATATCGACCAAAATCGTTCCAATTCGATCAATCGGCTCAGTTTAATGGCAGATTGGATATATATGAGTGGGGATGCACTTGAGTTGAAATTCAGCTTTGCCCTAATTTTGGGTAGGGGGTACTAGGGGTCAAAAACTCAAAAACTGCCTCTTTTTCAGCCAGTTGATAGAGAATCAAAAGTTGTATAACATATCCAAAAATCAACCTCCCAACTCAATTAGGAGGGAAGATATAGAGGTTCCCCCCTTTTTGATTTTGAAAAGGGGCTGTTCCTCCCCTATCTCTTCATTGAAATGAGCTAAATAGTTTAAATATGGTATGTACATTTAGTAGGGCTCTGAATTTGGGGTTCTCGACTTTTCAGCCCCATTTCACCCTCTCACAGCCCAAAAAAGATGTTTTCCGTTCGTTTTTCTCATTTTTTGAGTTCGTTCCTCGCATAACTCCTCTCCAAATCGAAGCAGGAACTTGAAATTAGGTATGTTTATTTAGTAGGGGTCCTGGATGTGCCTTGGGGGGTGGGGGCTAGATTTTTCAGTCCCGTTACACCCCCTCACAGTCGTAAATATGTGGTTTTTTGGTCGATTTTTCTAATTTTCACAGTTATCCTAATTGGGCGAGGAAGTTTACATTAGGTATGTCCCGTCTGTACGGACTCTTGATGTGCCTTTTGGGAGTTTCGACTTCTTAGCTCCATTGAACCCTTCCTAAACGCAATGCTGATTAGGAAAAAAGTATTGCTCTAAATTTCAACCCCCTAGATCAAGTTGGAGGAGAGTTATGCGAGGAACAAACTCAAAAAATAAATTTTAATTTTCTAGCTCAATTTGAATGAGAGTTATGCGAGAATCAAACTTGTGGCTGTGAGGGAGAGCAATGAGTCTGAAAAGTTAAAACCCCCAAAAGGCTCATTTATGGCCCACACGCCAAATTTTAACATCCTAGTTAAATTTGGAGGAGGGATAAGAGAGGAAAATTCATTTTCAAGATCATAAAGGGAAAAAACTCCTCCTAATTGACTTAGAAGGCTGATTTTTGGATAAGTTATGCAATACAGCGTTTGAATTTTAATTTTTTTTTTCGAAGGTTGATTTTTTATGTGAATTTTGAAATTTTAAATCAAAAGGGGGTTTGGTAAGAGTCAAGTTGAGACCCCAAATCTCCAAGTTTCGAAAAAAAACCAAGGTTGACACGCCTTTTATACAACTTTGAATTATACATCGTTTGGCTCAAAAGAAACAATTGTAATTTTTTGTCCCTCAGTACCCCCACCTCAAATTTGGTGAATTTTGAACCGAGGTCATCCTTATTTCAAAATATCAAGTCCGCTGCCAATCTAAGCTGTATCAAGCTGAGCAAATGATATTCAGTTTCGAGGCAAACTAAATAAATATCTGACGTGGCCAAAAATGGTCGAAAATTTGATAAATTTTTCTTCAGGAGATGATAATTGTACTATTGTGGCGATAATAAAAAATTTCAGCCTAATTTTCCTAAAATGTCGGAATTGTGTTCAGCTTGCCAAATTTTACTCTCTCCACCCCTCCCCCTCCCCCTCCCATTTCGGTTCTATTCGGAAAGGGTATAGGTTGCTAACGAATTTGAAAAATGGCAAAAATAGCTCAAAAAATCACTTTTTTGGAGCTATAAGGTAAGCGTGAGAACCCGTGGATGGCACATATACCACCCTACCAAGCACCAAATATACATACTAAATTTCAACCTCCTTGCTATTTTGGGGCTTCGGTGAGAAAAAGTGGATAGGTACCAGGCATACTCGAAAAATTACAAAAGCTGTTCAAAATCTCCTTTTTAGATGCTGTATGGGAATACAGAGATGCGGAACGGCTAACTTTTGAATATGTTAGTTAGCTTTTGATCCCCTATCAAATAATTCAAAAACGAACAAGTTCCGAAATCTTTGTCTTTCAGCATCTCCTCCTTAAATTTCAGAAGTATCTGAATGAATTGTGATTCAAGGTCATATGCACTCGTGTATATTGAATCAGTTACCGATTCAGGCTTGTAAATCGAATTTTAGCAATTTCAGCCAGTATCGAACTTGAGTGAATGATTTCAGTCTTCACGAAAATAATAAAAATAATACATATTCAACCTACCTGAAAATTGTCTCGATAGTTTTTCAGGATCCCAAAGCTGATCTTCATGATAGGGCTTATTCCTCCTCTTCTTCATCTCCGCATCGACCTAAGACTGATGATGGACTGTGATAACCAGTTTTCCTTTGGCTGTGAAAATCAGACTAAAAAAACTAATAATGTTAATAAAGCGATTGATTTATTATTGTTATATCTGCATAAAAAATGCGGCAATTTTTTTTTGGTTGTTTGAATTTTCTATCATGAAAAATTCCTATGTTAAAAATTTGAAAAATTGTTCACTCATCGACCTTCTGATTAATAAAAGATCAACACTATTCAAAACAAGCCATGAAAAATAACGAAAAATCTATCACTCTTGTTTTTCAAACCTTTGATGAATGCTAAAAAATTTTACAACAATAAATTAACGACATAATTACTCATCAAACCACAAATGAAGCCACAGCATGTGCCGTCATTATAATTAATTCATCATGACTCATAAAAAAAATGGAACGTTGGTAATTTGATTTGATAAAAAAATACATCCGGCATTTAGATCCGAATTGTATTCATGCATGTGATTTATTGCTCCGAATTACATCGTTTGTAGTATTATGTTTTTAGTTATGTGTTGTGTAGTGAAATCATATTCATATTGAATGAAATACTTATTGTTTAAACCTTTTATTTCATTTATTACTTTTATTTCATTCACACAAGTAATGTATCGTTTCCCACGTGTGAGAGACGTTTCCGCTTTTATGTAATATATGTGCATACTTGTAGTTCCGATATTCCGTAAACATTTTTTCCATCTTTTGATTCTTTTTTGTAGGTATCTACGTCTACCTACCACCTACCTACCTACCTACCTACCTAAATACTAATTGTGGAATACAAAGAAACCAAAAGTACTTACGTTTGTTTTTATAATTACCCTGAGAGGATAATTTGGTTGAATGTACATTAATTAGATGACATTCTGAAATTAGTGTAAATAGGTATGGAATATTTGTTTACATAATCGTTAATATTCATTTACCTGTAGGGTGAGCAGAGTGGTAACATCCCCTAATTCTCGTAAGTATATATAAGATAGATTTTGAAAGTTACATTTATTATCGTTTTATCTTCTTAGTGGTGAGCAGATATTCTCTGAAATAATGGTAAGTAATTTTAAAATATTTTTTCAAATCTGTATAACTTTATAAAACGCTACATATAGGAATCTGTAAATCTACAAATTATTTTAAAATTTTGATCAATGAACAAATTTTATCAATATTTTCTAGTAATTGGAATAGAAGTAAAGTAAAGAAGAATAGTTTTAACGTCTGATTCAAACAATATTTCTTAAATTTGATACACACGAGATATATTTTAAAATGAAACAACTACATAAAAAAAACTCAATATTTCTGTTGTTTAATATTACAATCCAAACGTTTGCTTGATAGTTTTGTATCTGCTACGCCATCTTTTTAGTTGTTGTTGAACTATTCTAGCAATATAGTGTAATGTAGTTGATGGAGATGGCTCGCGAATAAAGAGTTTGAAATATTTACCCACATTCACCTGCAATGTATCCTATAGACAATTCATTTAACATCTTTTTAGCATGATATTTCATAATTGGATAAACTCGTATTCGTGTAATTTAAATTTATACATTTTTTTGTATTATTATTTCTTCCTTTATTATTTGTAGATGAAGTACAAGTCAGCTTTGCTCGTGATATTTTATGTGGTATTTGTGACCAGCGAACCATTACGGTACAGAACACCCGTAATACAAAATGCTTCGCCTAAAATACCCATAATACCATCGTTACATTATAGTAAATCAGCTTCCAAAATACCAGCTCTTCAACAGAATCGGCTGAGAGCAATGCCCGACCTCGAGTTGGCCTTACCACCATCCTTTGACGCTAAATCTGAGCGCTTCCTCGCTCAAGATCCGCCAAAACCTCTTATTTCTGATGGTGAAACACCTAGGCATATCATTTCTGAAGCAACCTCACCCTCATCACTGCAACAATCTAAATTCGGTGCATATCAAACTCCTAATCCAGGATCAATATCACTGCAGTCACCAACTCAGCAAGACGTAAACTGTTACCCATCACCACCTCCTCCACCACCTCCTCTGCCTGATTTCATTCCATTTCCATCATCTACTCCTACTCCACCAAAACCTCCAGCACAGTCAGCAGCGACTTATGTTTCTCCTCCTCAGTCTGAGTTCATTGCATTTTCATCATCTACTCCGGCTCCCGTAGCACTAGCATCACCTTATCCACCTCCTCCACGCCCGTTCAGAATTGAAGTTCCGAACCAATCTTATTACATTTCGTCGTCTCCATCAAAATCAGGATGTGTTGAATTGGCGTCTCCAACATCAAATCCTATTCCATTACCGCATTTTGAAACATCACCACCTCGATCTCCACCACACCCGGAAGCTGCGTACTTTCCTTCACCTCCGGAACCTGTAGCAATAGCTGGTTATTTTTCCTCACCAACACCATCGCCACAGCCGATTCCAATTGCCATCGCTGATTTCTCTTCGTCACAGCAGCTACTACCACCAGCGTTGATCCACGATTGCCATAATCAAAAAGAAGACGGTTCAATTCCAGAGCAAGCTATATACTCCACACAACATGCCGCTTCCCTTCCATCTAATGACACCATTGTAGTCGAAGCAGCTCAACACTATTCGTCACCACCTCCACCTCCCCCAGTTCCTACTTTTCAACCGTTACCGCAACATTTTCACTTTTCACCATCCCAACTACCACCCTCGTCATATTCTCCTTCTTTAGAGCCGAATTATCCTTCTTTCCCATCTCCCTCGCCCCCGCAGTCACCTGCCTCGCCACCGCAACAGTTTTATCCTATTTTTCCACCTTCTCCTCCTCAATACTTGAATCCACAAAGAAACGATTGTATAGTTTACGATAAGCCTCAATCGCCTGTTTATATTTGACCATTCTTACAAAATACGAACTTCATTGTGAATAGTTGATTTGAAATTTTCTGTGTTCTGTTTATTTTTGTTAAATATATATAGTATTTGTTAAATTTAATGCTTTGCACTTCATTTGTATAGGTGAAAATTAGATACATAGCGAAGCCTACTTCCAGGCAGGGAGTAGGAGGACGTGGTTGGTTGGAAATGATTTGTCAGATAAAATCTATAATTTTTACCTTCTGCAAAGTTTTTTTTTTAGAGACGAAGTCCGCAAAGATGAAATAAATGGAAGATTTTTACGTGTCCGGGCGAAGTGAGGGCAAAATTTCGAAAAATTTGAATTTTTTAGCAGGCGTACTGAAATTATATGCGTTTTTAGATGTTTTAAATTCATGTTAATTACATTCTTGTTCATAGTTGTCAGCATTTTTTTTCTTTTTTTCACCAAGGTACCAATTTTTTGCTAAATTTTTACGATTTAGAAGTTCTTTTACAAACTTTACCAGGATGGTGGTTGGATGACACCCCCCCCCCCTCGGGCGTTGTCCATGGTGAAAATCACATCTTGTATTATGTGTTAGTATGTGAAGAATACAGGGGAATAACCAGGTAAATCACTTTTTTCACATTCTGAAAAAATCGAATTTTAATGTTCAAAACATCGTGAAATTGAAAACTACGTACCCTTATTTGCATATTCACTAGGACGTTTAAATTTTAGTTTTTTTTTTCAAAAATTGGAAGAAGTAGTGAAAAAAAGTTGCGAAATGACGTCAAATGACCCTGGTAAAAATTTGGGGTCACCAACTTAACCTTTCTACTAAATGTACGTACCAAATTTCAATTTCTCATCTCAATTTGGAGGTGAGTTATGCGAAGAACGAACTCAAAACATACGAAAAACGACTAAAAACCATATTTCCGGGACCGTGAGAGGATGCAATGAGACTGAAAAGTCGAGACCCTCAAAAGGCATATCTAGGGCCTCAACTGAATGAGCATACGAAATTTCAAAATCCTGGCTCAATTTGGTGGGATGGGAGATAGGGGAGGGATATCTCGTTTTCGAGGTCAAAAGGAGAAAACTCTGATATCTCCCTCACTAATTGACCTTGAAGCTGATTTTTTGATATGTTACACAACTTTGGATTCTTTATAAATTAGCCTAAAAAAAGAAATTATTATGTTTTTGATTCCTCAGCCCCCCTCCCCCAATTTTGGACATAAGTGAATTTTGACCAAAGTCGTCCTCACTGACATACCAAACTGAATCGATTGACTGAATTAGAACGAGTTTAGTCAGTATCAAGCGAAGTAAATAATTTTAGTCTTGAGAAAGAAAGTAAAACAAATATCTGACATGGCCTGGTCTTATAGCACCCCAAAACGAATTTTGTTGATATCCCTTCCCCTCCCCCTCCATACGCCATAGGTTGCTGCACTATAATGACCTGGTTTTCATTGACAATATGACATAAATAAACCTGCCCGCACTCAGACGAAGTGCGGACAGTATATGATACGTATTCTGGCCAATTTCCATGTATTATTCTACATTAGAAAATAAAGCTGAAAAGTGAGTGAAAATTGACCAATAACCAATTAAAATCATTAAAAACTGGGTACAAATTTTACAAAAATGGGTAAAAAGTGCGGAAAATGATTAATAATGACTTAACAATGTTGAAAAATATGTGATTATTGACCTAATCTTACAAATTATCTAAAATTTATGAAAAATTTCGAAAAAATGTTGAAAATTTTATTTAAAAATTTACAGATATTTGTAAAAAAAAAGCGGAGAATAGAGCAAAAATCATGAAAAATAGTTGAAAAATACGTGAAAATTGACTTGAAATATAAAAATACGTGGCCAATTTTCACATATTTTTCAAGGTTATTAAATAAAAGTAAAAAGTGAGTGAAAATTGACCAATAATTCTTAAAAATTATTAACATCGAAACATGTTTTAATAGCGCATTCGAAAAAAGTCCGTCAACAGTAAACTGCCATCATTGCAGTGACATTAGTAGACGGAATTTGATGCTCTAGCTGGACGTTGATTGCCTTATTGATGGTCAACTGTTCTGGGCTGTTGACATCTCGATCGTCAACAGTTGGATTACGTTTGACAAAAAAAGTTGAATTGATTTCACGTTGAATTGTTGAGGAAAAACTTTTTGGACCACCCTTGGATGTGAAATACATTGAATTTTAAACATATACAGCCACATTACTCTGGTCAGAGTGCGGGGGGGGGGTATTTTGAAAATTTGAGTAAAATGACCGCACAAGGTGTCTCATTCGAAGTGATTTGACCTGATGAACACGAATTTGTGATCAGTTTTTCTGTTCGAAGTCTTTAGATACAGTTCTATCATTTTGTCATTATTTTAAAAATTCATCAAAAATTCATAAATGAACGTTAGTTATTGAAATTTTGGATAAAGGGGCACCCTAGCATCCTCTTTTGAACCATTCTTTTTCGCAAATTATCTGTCAAATATCCGTTACAATTAACTGAATTGCTTCCCGCTCCGGCTCAATCAATATTTTAGCATACATGGGGAGTAACTTTTGTGGAATTAAAGTTGAAAAATTGTGAAAAATCAGCACAGTTTTTCCCCAAAAATGGTTCAAATACCATACCTTGAAAGAATATTGTAATTAGCAATAAAACAATTAGGTGCCAGTCGATAATTACAGTAAATAGACCTTGGATGATTGGATACTTGTACAAATTTACACTGTCATAATTACATAGCATCATTAAAGTTCATTCATCCTTCAGGGTATATTGAGTGGTGCCATCCCCTAATAAAAGACTTTTAATTGCTTGTGTATATAATATATTTATATACAGTAAACTTTAAAAATAACGTTTATTGCATATTTTTATCATCTTGGAAATAGGTGAATATTTATTGAAAAGATGGTAAGTTTTTTGAAATTATATTATTAGGTTATACTCTGATTTTTTGATCGTTGGTTTAGGAGATAACTGACAACTGAGGAGCTAACTCACGATTCTGATTAGCAGTTATCTGCTTCCAACTTTTGGTTACACTCCCTCACTGATGATTGTAAAACAGGGCCGAATGGTTTTAGGTTAGGCAGTAGGAATGCAATTATATTAAATCTAATATTACGTGCAGTCATCAGCATTACAATGAAAATTAACGAATATTCATTGTATCTACCTGTGACTGCTCTGAAAAAAAAATTTTTCTGAATAATTTAACATAACAGTTTTATCAATTTTTTCTATCCTAATTTTATCCATAATTTATACAATAATTATTCTTGATAAGAATTTAAATACGTATAAACTTTTTTAACCCTGAGATGATAGTGAAATGTTATCAAAAGTTTACGGGTATATTTTTCATTATGCATGATCATTTTTTAAAGAGGGAGAAATATATCATTATTATATTACTTTTTTAAAATTTCGTATCATTTAACATACCTGCTTGCTCTTTTGCACGAATTATAATGCGTTTTCCCTTTATGAAGTTTCTAGCTACGTATTTTACTCTTGAAATATAAAAGTTATCAGCTCGTATTTCATAGTTTACAATAAATATAGGCTTACTTTGTTAGTTTTTGGCGGAAAAGTTGCTGAAAGTTACTTTTTTCATTCAAACTTTTCCTTAAAAAATAAAAATAGGTACGGATAAAAATTGATTGAAATATTGAAATTTTAGTATAATTTTGAAATTAATCCAGTCAAATTAGAATTAAAAAAGGGCCAAAATGGAAATAAATGTTGCCTTCGAGATTTTTGCTGGAAATTGTTCGGGTGGGTCCTGATAAGCAACCCTTGGAACCTTACATCACTACTCCTTGTCCTTTCCCCCTCCGGGGAGGGAGACGTGTCCCAAAATTTATTTTTTGATAAAAATATCGAAAACTAAGCGATTGAATGGCAAAATAGTTATGTAGAATTATATTCCTGATAAAATTTCCTTTAAAATGATACCATGTTTGAACCACTTTACTCAAAAGGGTAGCTTGGGGGCTAGGGTACAAAAATGACGTATATTCTTAGAATCACCTAAAATAGTTGAAAATTTAGCTCAAAATTCAAGTTTCACCACTAGAAAATTCCCGAAAACAAATTGTAGCACCCACCTGACACGAAAAAAGTTCTCAAAGTTTAGTCTCGCCCATTCGGGGAGGGGGGGCTACGCCATTTAAAAATTTTGTTGAGCTACAATGTTCCATGATAATTTCCGAAATCTGAGGACAGGGCCAAATTACCTATCTTAACCATAGGCACCCTTTGACACCAATTCTTGAAACGACTTCATTTATTGTATTTTAATATCACTTATATTTGGTGCTATTTTATTTACTTATTAATATGTGCAATACAGAATGCAATGAGTTTATATATTTTTGTAGGTCAAGTATCTGACAGCTTTATCAGCTGCTTATTGCATGACACTTGCGATCAGTGCACCATTACACTACTATTGGATAGCAGAAGTGCAGAAGGACCCACTTCAATTGTTCGAACCACCATCATTGAGTGATGGAGATGTGTATGAATTCGTTACTAAAATTCAGCCTACAATACGTTCAGCATCAATGCCTGATCTTGTCTTACCTCCACCACCACCATTTGACCCTGATTTTGAATATTTCTCTCGTCCTTCCACTGCTTTAAGTCAAAAGCCATCATCAACCCAAAAAGGTTCGATTTGTTCTTGTGCTCCTGCTACCAAGTAATTCAGTTAGCATATTCTTCAACTATACATTACTTCGACATTCGATGAATCAATTATAGCAGTAATTGTAGTTTTTTTTTTTTTAAATAATTAGTTTAGTATTTATAATGGAACGTTGTTGTAAATTAATCTTTGACACTTTCGTAAAACTGTTGCTATCGTATCAGTGCTTCCTCATTTCATAAACTCTCATTTTTCAACATTGTATGTAGGCTATGCACTGCATACAGGGTGGTCAATAGGGTGCGAACGACTGGTTCACAGTAGTTGTGAAACAACTACTTTTTTGAACGAAATTGCAATTTTTTCTTACGTTGAAAGTGGGCCAGAAAATTAGGAAAGAAGTGCTTTTTGATTAATTCAGGTACGTTAAATACAAATCCGGTGTTTATTTTTCGTTTGAATCTCTCGTTTGCATTTTGACCCTTTACCCCCACGCGCCCATGTCTACAATTCTGCAATTATATTGCTGAGCCAAAAATTTTAATGGCGGAATCTGTTATGAAATTTTACGCTGAATAACTTTAGTTCTATTCATTTTCAGAGTATTAGCGATTATTTCGAAGAGAAACATATTTTTGAGCTTTTTTTAAGTTTTCGAGAACGGGTAAAATCTCCAAAAAATTGAAAAAATTACTAATGGTCCGCAACTGCAGCAATTCAACGCTTTCTTTTGTAAATTTCTTCCCTCCTGAACAATGGAAATTTTGGGGAAAATTCATGTTGATATCATCCCTTTAAACAACTGGATTAGAATCATGATTTTAACCCCAAGAAAAGTTTTTTTCGATATTCTGAGCAAAAGGGGGAATGGGATGGGGGAAATTTTTTAGCCTTAAAATTTTTTTAGAGATACCCAATAAACTTTTATGAACATTTTGAAAATCTGAAATCAAGGATATTTCGCTTTTTCTTATCTGGGAATACCCTTTTTGAAAATAAGTGAGCTTTGAGTAGGTTCTGCAAGTTTGAAAAAGTTATAAAGCTGAAATTTTTGCCACATCACTTTGAAGTTATTTCGCAAATATTGTGGGGGGGGGGGGGTTGGAAAAAATAGTGAGATGACGTAAAATAAACGTGATAAAAATTTGAGGTCTCCTCCACTCACTTCTGGTTTAAAATTTTAAAATTTACATAGAAATTTCTTTCTTTTTTCAAATTTTTTGCCATGAATGTGTCATAGTAATAACAGGTAATCAAATGTGACTAGGACAGATATTCAACAGAAAATAAAAATCTTTAAGTGGTCACCTACAGCTAAAATCAAAGCATGGTAGTTTTTGTGTGAAGGGGGGAGTTGGCTTTACATTTCTCGGATAATTTCTTAATTTTATTTTAAAACTTTGAAAATTAATTTTGCCACTTGAAATCCTGTTTTGAATTTCTATATTATTTTGGTTGTTTATACCTTCCTTTACGTGTAGGTTAGGTTGTCCATAAAGTTTAAATTAAGCTCTGACCACTAAATTTTGGTACCAATTTTTTTTCTGTGTACGAATCGAAATCAGTTAGCTAAATAAATACCTAAATAAGTTGTAAATCACTTTTTTTAGGCGAGAGTTGAATATCTACCTACCAAAGCGACTATTTGATAGATACTTATATTCTATTAGATACTAGCTTAATGAACACTCGAGATTGTAGTAGGGAAAAAAATCATACAAAAGTCGTATTAACAAAAAGGTACAAACATTTATTACAAACAAACACGTGTTAATTACAAAACAAAATCACATAAGGAATCAAAAAGATTCCGACATTTCGACTCATGTATATAGATATAAATTTAAGGTGGTACTGAAACGTTATTCGTCTATTTTTTCTTTTGGAAACCTCCGAAACCTTGTACGAAACCTGGGTATGGTCTTTGAGGAAGGGCTGGAGCTGGGGCGAATGGAGATGGTTGTTGTTGGTAAGCTAAAGATTTAGCGATGGCTTCTGGGATCGGTGGTGGAGTTGGTAAGTGAGCTCCGGAAGCACGGAAACCATTTTCGTCAGCAATGTAGCTAACAGAGATGGGGATACCTTCTGGGGAGGTGTATGAGAAAGTTCCAGTTACGGCCGAAGTTTCCAAGTCTCTTTGTCCTGGGTTTTTCAAAGTTCCTTGTTCTTGAGCTGCGATACCGTTACCAGTTTCGTAGCTGTGGACGAAACGAGTCAGTTAGGTTGGTTTGTATAAAAATATGCATATTTCATGCAATTGCATTTACTAAGAGCGATATTATTACCTGTATTTGTAGTTTCCGTCGAATCCTACGTCATTTACGTATGATACAATTGGCACTGCTTGCAGGGTAGAGTATTGTTGAGGGTAGTATTTTTGAGCGGAACATAAGGAGATGAGGAGCATACAGCTCGAGACCTGAAATTGTAAGTAATTCATGTGTTGATATTTTAGTTCTCGTGTTTGGAAGGTGCTGGGTATTATTGTGTTTTAAGGGTATCATTTCGTTAATCGAATGTTTGAGTTTTTTTCTTTTCTTTTTTTTTTTTTTTACTTTGAATAGTTCCAATAAGAAGTATTTGTAATGTTTTTCATTTAAAAATTTATGAAAATTATCAAAATGAATATTTTGAAAAAATATTTTCATATTATTTTTAACGATTTGAATTCCATAATATTTCTTTGAAAATTTTGTTTAGATCATCTTTTGACAAATTTTGCTGAAATCGAAATGAAAATCAGATCACAGAAATGTATGTAAAAAACCTTCCATCTTTTTTTATCTATTCAAATCATGACTCGAGATTTTAATTGCTTAAAATATTATATCGAATGGTTTCATTTTTAAAACAATTTAGTTGTTTTTTGAAATACTTAACCCTTTAGAAAAATATTATTAGTTAAGATCTGTACTGCGCTTTTTTCTACATTCTTTGGCATTTTTTTCCTTCGAGAACAAATGAGTCTTATTCCTAAAAATCACTCGTCTCTTTCACTTTTCAAAATTAATATTTTTTCGTTCAAAATTTTGAAAAATTAGTCCAAATAACGAAAGATTGAATCTGTTGTATTTTATTCCATTTTGAAATGTACCTATGTAAAATTTTTGCTACCAATTTCCCATTATTCAAATTGGTCTTAGGTCGAAAGTATAAAATAGCGAAATTTTCATTTTATTCTTATCCAACGTTTAAAATTATAATTTTAGTTTCATAAGAAAATGCTGTAAATAAAAACTCGATAATTTAGTTATACATTTCATTTCAGTTCGAAATATAAAGCTAAATTCTTTGAAAAGTGTATAAAATTCAAATAATATGTATAAAATTTGAGGAAAAAAGTGAAAAATTTGGTAAAAATTGAAAATTTTTGAATGTTAATGTTAAAATGAATGAAAAAATAAAATCAATCGCATTCAATGCGTTAAATTTTAATAAAAAGAATCGATAAAAACAGAAAGATAGTTAATAGTAAATGAGAATTCATTATTTGGCCTTTATATATCAATGATGAAGAAGAATAAGATGCAGAAAATGTAAAGAAAAATACTACAATACTTGAAAAAAAGCATTAAAAGTTGTTAAAATGAATGAATAAATTTTATCACAGTAACATCACCAAGATGAAGTGCCGGTTGTATCACAAATCACATTCATTTCTCAAATCACTCAATAATAATAATAAAAATAACAATAACAATAACAAAAAAAATCAAAAAATCAATATAACGCGCAAAAAATAATCGAAAAATCTTACCAATAAAGCTGAGAATTGCATGTTTAAAAATTTGTAAATTTTTTAATTTTACGTAAAAGTAAAAAAAAATTATTACTGATATGGCGAATTAAGACACGAACCGTGATGGTTAGAAAGACGAAGAAGCTATGATATGATTCGAGAACATCTCGATTATTTATACTATCTATTATGTGAACAATATTATTTCGTCAGAGATGGTCAAAACGCGCCCAGTATACATTCTACCATCGCATCACTTACCCTGAAACCCATAAATTCACTCCCTCCTACTAGTTCACGAATGTTAATTTCTTCATTATTCAATTCGATAATTTCGATCGAGGTAAGAGTGGAAAAAATTACCGGTTTTTTGAGTTGCATGACAGATGCTAATGCTCTGCTTTGGTAATTAATGTTGAAAAAAAAATATACCATTCGGGATAAACTAATCAATGTCAAGATACATTTTACTTTTGCGAATACTAGCAGCATTTGTGTGGCTGTACGTGCGTTAATTTGTATTTCGGTGGCCAGACCATAATTTACATCGATGCCTGTAAGAGCAAGGACGTGGCTGTGGCTTTTTAGCTACGGTCTACGGTGCTGGTGCACTGTGCACGCAGGTAATTTATTAAAATTTTTACTTTAAGTTGGCATTCCGGTGTCAGAAAAATTGTAATGCCTTATTTTATGTGTTTCATATGCGGTGAAATGGAGTTTTTTTTTTCGAAGTGGCCCTATCGTTTATTGTGAATTTTTAAAAATATGATCATTAAAAGTTAATAGTTTCAATTTATTTGACGAGTGTGTGTGTGTGTGTATGTAGCGTCTGATTATATAATTGAATATTTGGGTTCGAGATTTTTCGACGGTGCAGAAATAGTATGTACTTAGTCTGGATTTGTTTTAAGTAATTGAAGGTTATACGTAGACCTACCTGCCTGGTTAAGATGATGTGAATTGATGAGCCTTTTTATTACCAGGTTTCCTGGCTCCGGAAATGTTGGAAAATTTTTTCGAGAATTTTTCTATGTTCTTTAAGAAAAAGTTTCATTCTAGGGATACTTAATTACCTACTAAGATGTTGATTATGTGTGATTTTGAATAAAATAAAAAAATATATTGGTTAAGAAGCTTGTACCATGTGGCATATCGAATTTTGTCGTGTATTGAACTGTAGTATGAGGATTTTTTTCACTAAGATTGTAATGAAAATCTACTCTATAAAAAGTAATCCCCGGAACAAATTACAGACGATTCAGACATCGTATGAGAGTGATTGATGTATTAAAATGAAGCTTAGGTGTTCAGGAGGTGCGGAATAATGTTCATTTTGTTGCAAAACTTTCGAGCTTTCGAAAAAAAGCTTCAAAAATTCAATTTTGAACAAGCACAGATTTTGATTTCATGTAAACCAACCAGATTCACCTTAGGTCTTATAATTATTCCTCGAAACAGATTAAAGCCTATTTCAGCATTGTATACAAACATGATTAATACATTAAAACGTAGCTTATGTTCTTAGGTGGTGCGGAATGGTTTTTATTTCAATGAAAAACTTTCACACTTTAAAAAAAAAAACTTCAAAAATTCAATTTTGGATCATCCTAAGGTCAACTGATTTTTATGAAAACGTTGAAGCGTTTTTCTTATCACTTAGTACGATAGCTTTATTTTGTCATACCCGCGCACATTCAAAATTTAGACTCCAGATGAAAATTTTCAAATTTTCAATGCAAATTGCGAAATAAACTGCTAATTATCGATATCCTTCCATGCTACTAAAATATCGCCGTAATCAAAAACAAAATGAAGCGAGCTCAAAAATTCAAAATGGTATCAAAAGTTTTAATTTTGATAAACTTCATTGCAAGACAAGATAGATGGGCGTGTTCCGCAGATCTCTGAATTTTGATCATTAAACAATTTTTGACCAGTACTTGAAGAATGAAGATATTGTAGAATAAAAATAAAATATATTGAAGCAGATTTTTCAGATCCACTAAATCAAATTAAAATCATGAGGAATATCTTGACAACAGGTAATTGGTAATGATACATAATAGTGATGGGCCTTAAATTTCAATTAGAAAAGATCAAAAGAAAGGGAAAAATTGCCAACTGTGACATATCATCAAATAATTAAATTTTTATTTTTGTAAGAAAATAAGGGAAGATGGGTAATAAATACAGATAGTAATGGATAACAGAGACAGGACGGCAGCCTGACAGGGCCCATAATGCCATGACCCATGAAAATTGAAACAGGCTTGAATGGAAATAAGATGCTCAAATAAAGGTAAAAAGTGAATGGTCCTCAGCTCAACTTCAAGAATTGAAAATTTAAATAGATCGACGAATTAATGGAATGATTGGAATTTCGGAAAGAAAAAAAGAAAGAAAAAATCAAATTTAGGATTCTAAATTTTCAATTCCAGATCATGAACCGCGACTAGTTCATTAAAGATGAAGACTGTCAAAGTGACAAAGAAACTAAATTATTAATAAAAAAATTTTAATTTTAAATCCCTAAAAATTATTAAAATCGCAATCTATACTCATTCACGAAAAGGTGTCAATTTTTGCGAAAATTTTTCGCAACAGGACCGTCTTGTTGGTGAAAAAACGTATAGGTATATTTTAATACAAACAAAAATCACTGCTAGAGTAAGTGAATTGAGTAAAGTTAAAGAAGATCGATATAGTGGATTTACTTTATTATGGAAGACGCCTTCTCTCAGCTTTCAAGTTTCTTCATGCATGTTCTATGCATTTCCAAAATTTGTTGTACGATTAATGACATCTGACATGGAAAATAGGATCACGTGATGATCATCATGATCGTATTTATTACTTACTTACTTACTTAACAACGCATATTGAGTGGGACAACATTTTCAGGGCTATCAGTATGAGAGATGTGTGTTAAGTAATTATTCTACAAAAAATTAAATATTGGAATTATAGGTTGAAAAGCTACATAAAAATTTTAATCTTCCGGCATCTTCTTCGTAAAATTTTATGAACCTGTTTTATGATTATTTCTTTGATTTTGTTTTCAATCTTTTCCATGGAAACTTATTTAAAAAAAAAAAAAAAAAAAAAAAAAAAAAATTTTTTGGCAAAAAAAAAAAAAAAA